>PVJD01004688.1:0-131053 GCA_004026545.1 Mormoops blainvillei
TCTCTTTCTTCCTCCCTCCGCCCTCTCTAAAAAATAAATAAAATCTTTAAAATAAATAAATGAATATTTAAAAATACAATAATATCTGAGGCATATTTAAATATTAGTAATTAAAACTATAATACAAAAATTATTAAGATATTGTGGGGCAGAAGTAATGGAAACTCTACATGTTCCGCTCAATTTGCTGTGAACCCAAACATGCTCTAAAAAAATAAAGGCCCGTAACTTTCACTGAGTTATAAGACATAAACTCAGAGAAAAGACATGTAAAACTGCGAATTTTAAAAATTCAATTGGAAATAGTGATGAAACAAAAAACAATTAAGTGGTAATGAGAACTAGAGGGAAAGAGAACTGAGTATCACACAAAAAGGTCAAAGAACACAAAATTAAATCACTAAATTAAACAAAGATAATAAATAGACACAAATTGGGATGGCTGTCCAACTCATACGCCTTCCAGGTGGCCATGTCTGTGCTACCCTCCCCCTTCATGAGAAACCTCTTCCCCTCGGCTATACACTGAGTGTTTATTCCCCTCCCCGCAATTCATATGCTGTAACAACCCTGCATGTGATTAATATTTGGAGGTGGGGTCTTTGGGAGGTGATTTGGGCATGAGGTTGGAACCCTCATGAATGCGGTTAGCAATCTTATAAGACACACCCCCAAAAGATCCCTCACACCTTGTGAGGGCACAGAGAAAGATGACCTTCTCTGAACCAGGAAGTGGGCCCTCACCAGGCATCAAATCTGCCTGGACCTTGATATTATACTTCCAGCCTCTAGAACTATGAGAAAAATACACCCAATCTATGGTATTCTGTTATAGCACCCCAAATGAACCAAAAGAAGCCTCATACTATTATCACTGGTTCCTAATAAAAACTCCTATCTTTCTACGTGACCTTGCTCTTCCAACACACAATGATTAGTAATGGGATGAAAATTTGATGTAAGTAGGACCAAAGTCCTGCCCTATGATTTTTCAAATTGATGCCAAGGGAAGGAAACTCTGAGGGTACAGTTCCAGAGCTACTGGTAGTCATGACCCCTGCTGCTGGAGAAAGTGTAGTTCGACTTTCATAGAGAAACAGAAACAGAGTTCCAATGATAACATACATTCGATCCTCTATTATGTACATGATACATATTATGTTTTATGCTAAGCATGGTACACACCTCCCATGGTTATTGTAAGAATTAAAATAGTAAATATAAAGTTACTTTGTAAACCCTTAAAAATAATAACATAATTTACTTTGGATTCTTACACGTAAGGACAAGCAAATTTATGTGCAAAACTATCAGAATATGGATACAGTCTTGCTTAAGGAGAGACTCTGACAGGGATTTGTCAGAACTCTGGCCCTATTTTTAGACTGAAAACTGATTCTATTTCTATCCCATTCACTTTAACAGTTAAGCCATTCCTTCTCCTTCATGTGGGTAAATTACCAGTATTATTATACTTACCTGCTTTGATCCAGCCTTTTTTTTTCATCTTTTTAAAAGATTTTATTTATTTATTTTTAGAGAGAGGGGAAGGGAGGGAGAAAGAGAGGGAGAAAAACAGGAATGTGTGGTTGCCTCTCATGTCTCCCCTACTGAGGACCTGGCCCACAACCCAGGCACATTTCCTGACTGGGAATCAAACCAGCAACCCTTCGGTTTGCAGGCCGGCACTCTAAGCCACATCAGACAGAGGGCTCTTTTCACTTTTCAATGGAACTGAAAGCACCCCACTTTTGCCAACACTTAAAGCAAAATTACTATTATTCTCTCATTGATTCTAGGTTGATGTGGTCTCATTGTCTCTTTCTCTCTGACTTTCCTTAATGTCATCATCTCTGGTATTGAGCAGGAAATCTCTGGATGTAAGACCCTAGGGATGACCAACTTAAAGTCTATAATTAGTCATCCTTTCTGAAATTGGGGTGGAAGATATGATGGGAAGAGGGAAGGCCATGTGGCAACTCTTTGCTGGAGGTAAGGCCCAGGTCACCACCCTGCCATTCCTAGGAGAACAAGGTTGTCCTAGCAGCCAGGTCAAGGAACAGCTGATCACACAGCAGGGAGCAAAATACAAAGAGAGAAGCAGAATCACTGTCCACTGAATCCATAGGGAAGAGTTTCAGCATGGTTTGGAGCATTCAGCTGCTCCCAAGTCAGGGGTTTAATGTTGGCTGTTTATTAAATCAGTTATTGTTGCTCTCCAATAAAGTAGTTTATCCTAAACACTGACAGTTGTATAGAATGCTTCTGAACATAATTCTACATTCTAATCAAATCATTTTTAAAAGCTTTTATTTATTTTTAGAGACAGGGGAAGGGAGGGAGAAAGAGAGGGAGAGAAACATCAATGTGTGGTTGCCTCTCGCACGCCCCCTACTGGGGACCTGGCCAGCAACCCAGGCATGTGCCCTAGACTGGGAATCAAATCTGCAACCCTTTGGTTTGCAGGCTGGCATTCAATCCACTGAGCCATACCAGCCAGGGATAATGAGATCATTTTTAAGTAAAATTTTCTGATTATTTTATTATACAGTCTCCTTCCTTAATTCCTTGAAAATGTTTAGTGATTTGCTTATCATCAAAAGCTCACAAAAGTTGTATTTTTAAACAAAATGCACTATCAAGGATGAAAACTTCATTTATTGCCTGTATAATAACATTTACAGTGTTTTTCATTGAAGAGTCATTTTAAGATCTTTATTCAGCTACCATGAAAATCTTCCATTTGGATGAATAAATAACTTGTAGGCAATAGCTGTAAAACTACTAAATAGTTGGGTGGCACTCAAACAATTCATTTGATTTGTCAGATACTTTTGCATTTGTTTTTTAGAAAACTAAATTATACTGCTCAGACCAGCTATATTGTTTCCATCCCTTATGTCCATTAAATCCCATGAATGTAACAAATATACTTGATTTTTCATTCGGCGGCCCATTCAGTTATCCCAAACTTAAATAGGTGATGCCATATTGTCTAATTATAGCAAATCCATGACCTCATATGAATGACTACTTTTCAAAGCTTCTCCCTCTCCAGCAAAACAAAAAAAAGGCATATATATATATAAATATACATTTGTATATATTCAGGGCCTCTCAAAGACTTAAGGTAGGAAAAGGAGATTGGAAGGCTCTCCATGGGTGGGAGTGTTGCTTTTTATTCAATTCTTATTGTAAAAATTATGCTAATCCTATGCATTATTATGGCATTGTGCCAAGTAATTTACATGCATTAGGTTCTAGTTTTATCCTCATTTCACAACTGGAGAAACTGAGTGTAGTAGGCAGAATAATGATTCCCTAAAGAGGTCCACATCCTAATCCCTATAGCTTGTGAATAGGTAACATTACAAGGCGAAAGAACCTTTGTAAATATGATTAAGTTAAGAATCCTGAGATGGCGATATGTCCCTGGATTATCAGGACAGGAATAATGTAATCACAAGGATCCTTATTAGACAACGATGGAAGCAAGAGGATCAGAGTAAGTTAAGAGATGTGATGATGGAAGCAGAAGTCAGGGTGACATGGGGCCATGAGCCAAGGAATGTGGGCACCTCTAGAAGCTGGAAAGTCAACAAAACTCATTCTCCTCTAGAGCCTCCACAAGGAACAAAGCCCTGCTGAAACCTTTGTTTTAGCCAGTAAGACTCATATAGTCTTCTGACTTTCAGAACATTAACAGAATATATTTTAATATATTAACAGTGCATACATATTGTGGTAATTTGTTACAGCAGCAATAGAAAACTAATACACTGAAGTTTTGTGAGGTTATTTTTCAAGAACTTACAGCTTACTTGTAAGTGGCAGAATGAAAGCCCAGATTCATCTGGCTGCAGAGCCAAATGCTTATGCAAGCTTTAATTGAAAAAAAAAAAAGGAGAATGTATATAGTCGTGTGTGTGTGTGTGTGTGTGTGTGTGTGTGTGTGTGTGTGTATTAATTTCAGCTTTCTTTCCTCTGGAGAAACACCTAGTGGATAGTAAAAGAATCAACAGAAGAAATTTGGGGCAACAGCAAAGATGGTACAAGGATCAGCTTCAAGATGAAGAGTCTAAACATGAAACCTAAAGCAAAGGTTTAGGTTCGCTTGAATGCCTACCATGTGTTAGGGGAACAATGTAAATACATGAAGTAAGCAGCGTTTAATTAAAACACAGCTTGAATGAGGTAGAAAATAGCAACTCACACTCTTCCTAGATCATGAGAAGAAACAGGAAATGTGGCAAACTGGAAAGCATTATAGAAGAGGCACTCACTACTCAGTTCCAGCTAAACGCCGTGTGGAAAGGTGGGTCCAGTTTTGCCAAATCTTTTGATTTCTCAAAAGCAGCCAGAAATCCACATTTCTATGTGAAACTTCAAGATTTTTAAAAATGGGAAACAAATTGAAAGTTTGTTCAAACACTTTAAGAAACACAAAATACTGTATAGTCTAAACAAAACACATCTATGGACTACTAGTTTGCAAACTCTGAATTAAAATTTCATGTATCTGAACATGGGCCCATATCAATAATATGTACCCTTTTCTGTCTGTGATGGCTGGCTATGAGAATCTGGAGAGGACAGAGAAGTCTTGAGAAATTGTAACCTGAAAGGCCACTTAGATATAAGATGTGTTTGTAGAGAGGTATATAGAGACAGTGCTTTTTCTCTACATAGATATTTATATAACTGAAAAGTTCAAGAGAATGCATTTTAAAGCTAGTATTTGAACGAGCAATCAAATAACATATCTCATATCATAAATAGTATCAGGTGCATGCAAGTGTCTCACAGCAAATATATCTCAAGACCATTGAGCTTTCCCATTTTGGTTTGGAGAAACTACATTCCTAAATTCTTGGGTATGCTGCTTTAAGGTTCTCTAATCTGTATGGTTATATAAACATGAAACGGCACAATTTCTATTTTCTCCAAAATCAAACCCTAGAATTTAAAACTATAAATCATTTTTAGGAAGTTGTTGAAAAAGCAAAGATATGTGAGCAAGGGTCAGACTTGCTTTATTTTGTCATTTTTTCCCTTAAAAAAAAAGGTAGCATGAGAGAGAAAACAGTGTTGCTTTTAGCTTACTGCAGGCATTGTTTTTTGGAGTTCCAACATGTGACTCCTTAAAGGCACTCGAGTAAAAGCCAAATACGTTGCTCATCTTTATAGGGTTCAGAGTCATTTCTCCAGTCACTGCATGGTCCCACCTCAGCCCTCTGTAGCAATTCTTACTGGTTCTTCTGGTTCCTGGGCATGGAATTAGCTTTCTCTCACCTTTCCGTCCTAGAGAATAGATGTACTTCCTTCTCCTCACATGTTCTCTCAGGTCACCCAGTTTACATGGACTTATAGCAGTAATGACAGCAATAATAACACCAAAAGGCATAAACTTGATACATTTCACTACCAAAGTCTAGAAATTAACCTTGATTCATTTCTTTTGTGCAGTATCTAAAGGGGGCAATTCACTCACCTTATGCGTACTTTTCATTCATTCTAGTTATTTCTTTAAAATTGTCTAAAATGGCTTATATAATAAAAAGTTTAGTTGCTTTACTAGAAAAACCACTTATATTCTCAGAGCTTTTTTTTAAATTTAGGATAAAGAAATGCAGTAACAATCAGAGGGAACCCTTGACTGAAAGACTATTACATATGTGCCAGGCTTGTTACATATATTACCCTATTTACTCTTTGTAACATTGCAGTGAAGTAGGTATGATGGTCTTTTTACAGATGAGCAAGCTGAAGCAGAGTGGTGAAATAACTTGCTCAAGATTACAGACAGGGAGCAGTGGCACCCAGGCCTACCTAAATCCTACGGGCAAGCTCTTTCCAGAGCACATAATACTGACAGGTACTTAACAATGCATGGACTAAATACACACTCAGACTTGCTGCCTAGCATTTAGGAATGCTGTGACATTGACATCTACAAAGTGGGACAAATATTAACAAACAAATTGTCGGAAACAATTACACCATGAAGCCCACTGAACAGAAACTATTATAATCTAATATTATAATAGAATATACTGCTGAGTTGTTGGACTGTGATTAGCCTTAATAAAGTCCAAACTATCTGTTTAGAATAGGCTGGGGAAAATCTCAAAACCTCGAGCTACAGAACAGAGTTTCCAATGCCATGACTGACTGACTCCTGCACTCTTCTACATCCCATCCCACCCTTAAAGAGTACGGAAAGTATGTGTTGCTTTATAGATCACCAAACAATTTGCCAAGTGACCTCAGAGGCAGCACAGTACTAGGAAGTTCTCCTTCCTTGTGAGTTGCCCTTCTTGTCACATATCTGTTCTCATCTCTTCCCTCTCACTGGACCTCAGTCACTGAGACTTCCACCAAGTAACCAATTTAATCCTCTCTTTGGACTTTAAATCCACTGTACCACCCTGTCAAGTACTACCTATCATGGCCTCCAGAATCAGGCCAACTCCAGAGACTCTCTAAGGTTAAACCGTTGTGTCATCAACTGAGTTTCAATTTTTCACTCTGGTCAAGCCCTATCCATATAAGCAGAACAAATTTGTCTTCCACTATAGTTCTGGATTTCAAGACTTAATCTAATCAATTTCAATTCAAGATATCTGTTCCTAGGGGCCTCTTAAAGTAATTCATTTAAGAGAATAATGGAAGAAACAAACAAAGAAAGGTAACAGAAACATATACTTTTGCATAAGGTCCAAATAAATGTCTTCTCCTTTATGAGGCCTTTCCCACCAACTAGAAATTCTTTCATATTAATTATTTATGAATGTGTCCTACCTTCTCTACTCAATTGAGAACTCTTTCAGCTCAAGAGCCATTCCTTATTTACCTTTGTAATTTACATTGTGTGTAGCACAGTACTAGATGTGTCTCTTCAATGAGTAATTGTGTGTACTTATTTGTATGTATATTAATGTATGTGTATATACATGAAACTAAGTTTGCCACTGAGAAAACATCTACATATAAAGGAATTAGGAACTTTCCAAAAGTTTAAGTCAGTTACTTTTAATAACAAAAGTACTAATGTCAGCTATAGCCAATACTACAAAGCACCTACATAGGCATTTTTTTGTGTATCATAAATTGTCTATTAAAAGTCTGAAGCTATAATTACCATAATACAAAATCTTATGTAGATCTGAAGAAACAATTTTGTCAAAATTAAAAGATTCATATCCTAAACTGTAATTTTAAGAGTATTCTGTGCTGAGCTTTTTTAGAAAATAACTCATTTATTTATTCATTGATGGTGCCTGTCTTTCAACAATAAAATTCTTACTCATTTACTCCCCTTATCTTACTTTTGATTCCAAATGTCATTTTTCATGTCTGCTCTTTACTTTCTTATTTTTTGTGTTGCCTCAATATTTTTAATGAGCAAGTATTATATTTTAAATCATAACATAAATGATGTTATCTTAAGTTTTGAAAGAAAAAGTGGCATTTAAATTTCTGTTGATAACCAGTTGTTGTTAAATTAGCTAGTATTATTTCATATTTACCATACACACACACACACATTTAAATGTATTGCTTTAGAAATTTGCTGGGAATTTAGTATACAAGTGAGCTAACTAAGGGAAAATTTTAGGTAGAAAAATGTTGGAAACATTTACAAGGAGAGATTTCTAAACTCTAGCCTATAATGAAAAGTGAGTCACTGTTTTTTCCTTTAAAAAAAGTTGTCAATAGGCTAGAATTCTGTATCTTTAAGGTTTTAATTTGGAGAAGAATTAAAATCAGAAAGACTTCAATTCATTAGACTTTAAAATGTTTTCACTTACACAGTAACACCCAGAAAGGGCTTCCTTTTTAAATACTGGTGAAGTTGTCTCCAGACCTTATCCACAATATCATACCGTATTTGACCATGGTGAAAGAAAGAATGAATCCTCTCGTTAGATGCTGTTTTAACCAGTGATTTAAAGCTACTCTGCCAAGTGATTCAAAATTGTCCATTTAGACTTAAGTGACTAACAGCGCTTCCTCATAAAAACTTGACTACATTTAGATTTTGAAATTACATTCTACTTTTCCCTACGGTATCATCACAGTAATCACATCAATGCAATCCATGCAAATACAAGTCTCCATTCTCTGCATCTGTCCTTAAAAGCCCCATTTAGCAGTTTGTGCTATAGCACCATGCTGCAGCATCCCTGCACTTGAACTTGGGAACAGGCTTTCCAGGACTGCAGGCAGAGCCCTTACCGCATTCCTTCTGAACCTCATCTTGCCTCTCGGGGGAGTTGCTTCTGCCATCTCGCTTATACACAATAACACTCTTCTTTTCCAATTGTCAATGCAACATTGATGAAATATGAGCTGCTTCTGAGGTAGTATTGAAAAGCGGCAGCCAAAAATCTCTACCAAACAAAGCTACCGTAGCTGTAGCTGCTTCCATTACCACTGTGGCAGCACTGTAAGAAAGCCACTATCCCTGATTAGTCAGCTGACAAATCCTTCCCTGCTGCTCATTGTAATTCAGAGTTGACACATTCCCCAATTACTTAGCCTGATTGAACCTCATGGATTAGTTTGTGCTGGACTGCTCAAGAGGATCAGGCATGTCCTAAGAGTGAAGAAAGGGGAAAAAAAAACCTGACTCTCCTCCTAGGGGTTTGATGGGACTGGCTTTCTCCTCTGCGCAGTTTGATTTTTAAGGTGGAATGGTAAGAATCTTTGTGAAGGTAGTATTAACTGACGCCTTCATCCTTGTCCTACACTAGTCTATAGCTTAAAATTAAATTCTATTTTTTAATTAAATTCTACTCTGTGTTTAAGCCTTGTGAAAGTTGACAGTTTGTGAATTTTCCTGATGATAATCTAGAAAGAACATAACATGCAAAGTTTCTAAGATGGATAGGATTCTCTCCCAAATTAATATTTCTCCAAAATGTATAACTAATCTCATCTCCTATCATGAATTATGAAGTATAACCTAACTGTATAGTTTATCTTGGAATCCACAAATTAAGGTCTTCAAATTGAATTATAAAATTACTTCATATTCCCTGCTGGTGTAGCTCAGCGGATGGAGCGCCGACCTGCAAACCAAAGGGTCAGCGGTTCAATTCCCCAGTCAGGGCACATGCCTGGGTTGCCAGTCAGGTCCCCAGTAGGGGGCACGTGAGAGGTAACCACACATTGATGTTTCTCTCCCTCTTTCTCCCTCCCTTACTCTCTGTCTAAAAATAAAATAAATAAAATCTTTTTTAAAATTACTTCATAGATACTCATTTAAAATAATATACCAAAACAGTGACACCTATCAATGCAATGGCAATTTTTACCAGAAATCCTTTCTAAATGTCAACTTTTTCTCTTGAAGTTACCTTGTAATCAGTATTTACCTTTATTGCAAACAGTTCCAAATGGTTGAGATACAATTAATGTGCTCTTGAGTTAGGTATAGAAACTACAAGCAGAAACATTTAAAATGCTGAAAAGAAAAAACTTAACCTATAGCCAGTTACATGTTGCCATCACCTGTATCCCCACTCTTTCCCATGCCATCAGTTTGACAATTTTGATAATTAAGGGACCCTGAGTGCCCAGCTCTTTGCTGAACATGGTTCATTCTTTCTCAGTAACAGAGCATTCCTAGGAAAATAGAAAGGGAAGAATTACCTCCCAAAAATCAAGTCAGTATTCCTCTGGCGACCCCAAATCAATAGGATCATGACTGAATCTTATATTTCTGTTTCAGGAAAAGCAAGATCTCTATTCCAAGCAACCTATTTGATTAATAAAAAACAAAACCTGACCAAAAAACTGATGCCATGTGTCAAATGGTCACTCAATAGAAATTAATGTAATTAAGCAGGTAGCTATGGTCAAAAGAAAAAAGTTAGGTTGGGTAATTTTAAAAAGTTTTATTATAGCCCTGGCTGGTGTGTCTCAGTGGACTGAGCCTCGATCTGCAAACCAAGGGGTCACCAGTTACATTCCCCAGCCAGGGCAGATGCATGGGTTGCAAGCAAGGTCCCCAGTAGGGGGTATGCAAGAGGCAACCACACATTAAAGTGTGTCTCCCTCTCTTTCTCCCTCCCTCCCCTTCTCTCTAAAAATAAATAAATAAAGTCTTTTTAAAAATCTTTTATTATAACAAGTGTTATACTTAGTATAAAATAATTGATCACTGTCACAAACTGAAGTCTGCTCAACATGCCTAAGGACCGATCCTAAAAAGCCGGTGGAAGGTAAATAGCTTTTACTTCATTTAGCACCACTGATAGGGTCCAACACTATATGGAAGGCAGATTTACTCTCGCCAAAGGAATTTTACCTTTTTCTAAAGAACACTGAATTTATTTATTTATCCACAATTCATTTGGAAAATGATAAAAAGCAGGAAAGCAGGAGGTGGAAAGGGCACCAACTGAAACTTCGTGAAAATTCAGTTCTTGATCTGGCTGTTTTTATTACTTAGCTATTCAGCCTCGCATAACCTTTCCAAAGTGTGTATGTCAACACAATTCCCTCATCCGTAAGTGAATAATAGTGACACCTGCCTGGGGTACTTAATCAGGAAATAAAGAGAATCAATATTACTTAATAAATGACTGCTTTTATAAAGGCAAAAGATATTATACAAACTCAAGGCTTTATTATTTTATTTTAGTAACTTGTGTCAATCTGGACTTAACTCTTCTCTCCAATGCTTAATTAAACACCTCTGTTAAAGAAACAAACAAACAAAAAAAAACAATTTGCTGACTTACCAACATTAGGAGCAATTCATACTGGGTATGAAAAGAATAATAATCTTATTCATTTTACCATGTGAGTTCCAGTATACAGTTGACCCTTAAACAATGCAGTATTAGGTGTCCAACCAACCACATAGTCAAAAACCTGCATATACCTTTTGACTCCCCAAAACTTAACTACTAATAGTGTAATGTTGACTGGAAGTCTTATTGATGATATACACGGTAGATTAACACAAATTTTGCATATTATGTATTGTATACTATATTCTTACAATAAAGTTGGAGAAAATGTTAAGAAAATCATAAGGAGGAGAAAATACATTTACAGTATTTATTGAAAAAAATATGTGTATAATTGGACCCACGTAGTTTAAAGCCATGTTGTTCAAGTGTCCACTGTATTCTTTACACTTGTTAGCAACTTAGTATAGTGGAAAGAACCCAGGCTCAGAAGCCCAACAACCTAGATTTTTGTCTTGCCTTCACATGTAAATCAACTTTCTCTGCTGGGTGTGGCCTCCTATGTCAGGAGACAAAGTAAAAATTTCAGATGGTTGATGATATTGGGCTCTCAAAGAAAAAAATATATTGATTTCCAGCTACTTTGGTCTGATAGAGGAAGTTGACGACGTGGTACTTCCACAGATAGCTCTACTCTTGCCAGCTCAAAAGGAGTCTATGGGTTCCTCGTCTCCCTCCTCTTCTATGGAAGAGAAGCGTCAGGCAATGCCACTATACCCAGGTGAGCCTAATGATGTAAGAGATCATCTTCCCTGTGGGCAGGATTGCATCTGTCATGATATTTTTTTAGGAGAATTGTCTTCTCTGTCTGGATCTTGGGAAGCCAGGGACTAGAATCCAATAGGGGACACACATCATTTTGCAGGTGACTCATTTCCCTACTCCTATCCCAGGGAGGGAGGTGGAGTCTGTAAAGATACACTTGTTAAAAAGTGCTTATTTCTGTATTGTTGGATTATTGACTGCTGTTTTAAATTTTCTTCTTCATACTTTTTCATATTACAGTGAGTATACAAAACAGCTATTTCCATTTTTTAAAAGTTCCCATAAAAACTCGCCTAGTTCTGAAAGGCATAGGGAACCATGAGGCTCTTCTCTCTCATAACTTGAACCATTCACTACTCATTCTTTCACATTAGGTTTTATTTTGGGTTGAGTTGTTTAGTTTAATCTCCAATACCAACTCTTCTTACTTTCCCACCTTATTATCCCATCTATTTTATTGTCTCCATCAGTAATTTTTTGTCTCCATCACAATCAAAATAATCTATACCACTACAAACAGAAAACATAATGTAAAATAGAAGTAAGAAGCTACTTAAAAATGCACTGGTACTTACTGAGATTTTTTGGAGAGAGATTTTGACAGAAGACCATGTATCTAATCGTCGATCAAGAATAATGGTAAACCGGGTGTCAGATCCATTTTGCCTGCAAGATAAGAAAAAACAATATGTATTTCTTAGTAGCAATCCAAACTTGCTAGATATATCATTACTTCTGATTATTTCATTTACATCTGATGTCTTGACTGAAGACAGATTTGGATTTGGAAACTATCACAAAGTGCTACCTTGGAAAACCAAATTTATTCCATATTCCACTACTTACTATTTAAATTATTTTTCAGGAACCCTGGTCAACTAACTCAGTTGGTTAGAGCATCGACTCAATACACCAAGGTTGTAGGGGTTCAATCCCCAGTCAGGGCACATACAAGAATCAACCAACAAATACATAAATGGAAAACAAATCAGTGCCTCCTCTCCCCCTTCCTCTTTCTCTCCCTCAAAAATCAATAATAAAGTTTTTAAAATTTTCTTTTCAGCACTAATGTAAATCTTTTAAATGGGCAGGTAATTAGTATAATACAGACAGGTCACTAAAATGGATTTGGAATACTGCAGACTTCGGTATGGGTACATCTTATAGACAGCTCTCCTTAGTGACATCAGATTTAACTTGCCATGACAATCCATCATAAGTCAATGATCATTCATTCATTCATTCATTCATTCAGAAAAATACTATGAAATATGTTTTTATCTCTAGTCTACTCTTTTAGGGAAGGCAGTTTAGTGGATAATAGAACTTTTTCTTCTTTTGGTTGTCAAATGATCGTTAATTGAAGTATTTTCCTTTGTGGTTTTTTTTTAAGATTTTACTTATTTACTTCTTAGAGGGGAAGGAAGGGAAAGAAAAGGAGAGCAACGTCAGTATGTGAGAGATACAACAATTGATTGCCTCTCGAGCACCCCCTACTGAGGACCTGGCCCCCAACCCAGGCATCTGCCCTGACTGGGAATCGAACTGGTGACCTTTTGGTTCACAGGCTGACACTCAATCCACTGAGCCACATCAGCCAGGACTCCTTTATGATTCTTAACTGGCTAGACTGCTGATGTCATCTGTGATATCATGAGGGTAGGGGATATCAACACTTCAGCCCACAGGCTGGGCAGTCCCAGGAACTCTGTAATGGTTGCAGAGAGCTCTCTAGCTAAAGATCAGTACTACATCTGTCAGGCAATGTTGATAATGTCTTCAAAAGTGACATTTTCCACTGTACTTAATGTTTTCTTGCTTCTTCCTGTCTCATGGTGGTTCTTTGTAGGGTTTGATGATCAGGGAAGAGGCAGGAAGCACTGCCTCTATCTGGGCCTGTCTGTTCTGAATTGTCAGTTACACTGTAATCCTCAGGCCCTTCCAATCAGCAGTTGCTTTGGCGATGTCACAAACTTTTTTGGGGACAGGCCCAAGGGATCTATCTTGCAGGCCAAGGCAGACGTGGCACCGACTTCCCCAAGTGCACCTCAGGTATGCAACTTTCATCTAATTGCGGTCGAACTTCAGCGGCATGGGGGCGCAGCTGGTGCTGGATGAACCCAGATTCAACACAACCAAAGAAAGCCAAACCTAAGCCTCCTCTGAGATGAAAGCTGAAAGCTAGAACTTCTATTTGCCCTAAAAAGACCACTTTCAAGCTTCAAGGGGTGCCCTGTAAATGTAGTTTTCTGGGATTTGGTTTTTGTTCATGAAACTCTTCACAATTTTATCATCCTAGATTTGTGCCCTCTTAGTCTTTAGGATTAGTAACTAGAAAATGTTTCCTTTAAAAACTTTGTCTTCAACCTAAATAAAATCTTTAAGGAAGCTTTTGAAATATTCCCTCTTAAAGTTTCCAAATCTCAGATGTTCTCCAATATCACGAAGTTTCTCCTAATATATTCCGGCACCACTTTTGAGACTATTTAACATTCACTCTTCTTATTTTATCCTTGGAAGAAATGAAGAATAGCTACCTTCACTCTTGGCTAGTAAGATTTCCTTTTTCACAAATTAAAGGCTTTACGTATGATCATCATTTTCAACTTACGTTATTAATGGCGATAAACACTTCTAGACCCCCAATTTTATATTCATAGATCCTCAGTATAATTTTTATAGCAATTTAGGTAGCTGACAGCTTCCCTTTCTGTTTCTCATCTACTCTGAAGGTGAGTCTTATGATAATTTACAATAATAATAATAGTCACACTAAAAATCCATTTTCCTGTTATTATATTCATATGGGTATCCGATATAAAACAAATTGAAAAAGTGTTAGAAAATGCTATACCTCGCAATAGATGTCAAATAAGTCAGTACTTTTGTTATCACTTCTTCTGATATACATTTGAAATTACAATTTTCTGGAAACGTAATGATCCAAGTGTTGTCCTTTCCCCGACCACCTAAAATAGTATTTAAAAATCAAGCAAATTAATAATTTGTGTGACAATTTATTGCAATAAAGACAAATTTTACATTGAAAGGAACAGTTAGGAGACAGTTTTTGGCCAATGTAACTTTTATAAGGATGACATCTCCACATAAACCAAAATGACACCATGCTTTTAAGTTTAAAAAGTGACAGAGTGGTTTCTAAATGGGGGGGAGAGAGAGAGCGCACGCAAAATGAGTGAATATAATTAGAATAAAATTCCATGAAATGTGTAGTCAAAAATATAGTTGATATCTCAAACTGGACAACAGAAATAATAACTGTTTCTATATCAATGCAATGAGCCTAAATTCAAAACAGGTAACTGGCAGTTTGACAGCAACTGGAAACCTTGATATAATCAACCACTTAGAGTCATGCTTAGCATGAAAGAATACAGGATACAACTGTAGGAAATAAGTCATGTCCTAATGGATTTATGGAAGACACAACATAAGCAGTAGTAGCAACAATGGTAGAGAAATCCTACCAGTGCAAAGAAAGACTGACCACAAATCCTCTGTGGGTTAAAATTCAATGTGCATCCCACTCTATAACCCCCTCTGCAGCCTGGAGCATGAGGAACATTGAGAATGAAAGCCACCTAAGTGCAGGGATGAGCCTTACTTACACATGTTTAAACTTCCACTCTATACCCAGCCTAACACATGGGCACAGAATAGTTGTTCAATAAATATTTAGTGCTAAATGGAAGTTGAAAAATTATTTTAGGAGGAAAGTTGTAGGGTGGCCTTAGAATTTAGCTCACTAATAGAAATTTCTAAAAAGGCTTAATTGTAATTCTTATTTAGCTGAATTTAAGTGAATAGAGATAAATGGATATAAAAATTCAATGTACAATAAAAATATGACAATGGTAAAGGAGACAGAGTGGAATGATAAATACTCAATCCAAAATAAAGAAGAAATGGAGGGAAACCCCCCACCAAAAAGACTAATGGGACAAATAGAAAACAAATAGAAAGATGGTAGATTTAAACCCAGCTATATGAATAATCATATTAATTGTACATGATCTTGACAACCCAAAAAAAAAAGTTAGTGATTATCAAACTGGATAAAAAATTAAGACCCTGCTATAGGCAGTACTGCCTACAAGAAATCACAAGTACATTAAAAGCAAATGTATAGAAAAAGATATGCCATGCTAATATTACTCAAAGGAAGCTATCTAATTTTCAACAAATTTCAGAGTCAAAAATACTACTAGGTATTAAGATCATTTGATAGCCAAGCAGCAATAAATGCATTAAGAGGACATAATCTCAAATGGTTATTTACCTGATTATAGAGCTTCAAAATACAGGAAACAAAAACTAATAGAATTCCAAGAAGAAATAGACAAAACTACAATTTTAGTCAGAAATTTCACCACCTCTCTCTTAACAGTTGATACAAGTAGACAGGAAATTTAAAAGGTCCCAGTACACTTGAATGAAAATCTCTACCAACATGACCTGATGTTTACAGAAGAATCTGTCATACAAAAGCAGAATACACAGTCTTCTCCAGTTCGCTTAAAAAAATACCAAATTCATCTAACCAAGGGAAACCTGAGGGAGTGTCCCCATTCCCAAATTATCTTTTGAATCAAACTAGTCCAAAGTACTAAATCAAATAATGATAAGTCTTCACTATATAATAGACTTAAAGAGCAGGATCTTTAAAGAAACTATAATCATGGAGAATTATGACATCTAAACAAGAGTCTTAAAGGAACTCAAAGGAGAAACTGTACAGCTCTGAAATAAGAGATTTAGTGCATCATTAAAGAAAGTCTCTATAGATAAGACACAGTGTCGAACTAATAATATAAATAATATATAATTATAATGTAATATATATCTTAAATACAATATACCATAGACTTGCCAAGTAAGCTGGTAAGCACTCTAGTTAAAGACAGAACCAACTAGCACTTAGGTAAACTATACCTCCCTAAGGAAAGAACGCAAGGTTCTTATAAGGGTAAGTTATCATTGGCTAATCTATAAACTGTACACCTACAGGTTCTGTACTAGGTAGTAAATTTGTAAGAAAAGAACAAAAGAGATATTTAAATTCTAAATTGGAGATTTTTATTATTTCCCCATTGGGAACCCTTTCTTTAAAAGAAAACATATGTAGAAATATTCTGAAAACAACTACAAAAAGCAGGTAAGGAAGGAATTGTGGAGAGGGGTCTGGGTGGGAGAATAAGTCCTGAGGGCAACTATATTTAGAACAGTTTGAAAGACACTGATGAGCTTCAGTAAAATACCCCAAAATCAACCGTGACAGTACGTCACACATTCATACCACTTACAAAATAAAAACATAAAACCACATTAAGTCACCACTAATTCACAATTACCACTAATTACATTCATTAAAGCAGAAGCTAGATTGAAGTGCCCAATTAAGATCATCTATAAAATAAATGCTTGATTAGTAAACTGAGCATGTAGGCATTATTTTAGAAGGAATAATTAAATTACTGAGCATCTAAAGAAGCATTCATTTCTATGCAAACAATGCATATACTTGTAAATTTTTATCTGTTTAGTATAATATATGTTTAATAGTATAGTTCAAATTACTCTAATACCTGAAAGCAATTATCTTGTCTTTAAGCAAAATTTCCCTACATATATGACTAAGTAATAATGAAATGGGTGGCTTACCATTAGTTTTATCTCTAAAAATATGTAATGCTGTTAAGCAGCATTACTCACAGTAGCCAAAGGCAGAAGTAACCCAAGTATACATCAGCAGAAGAATGGACAAACAAAATGTAGTAGATACATAATATGGAAGAGTATTCAGCCTCAAAAAGGAAGAAAGTCCTGACACATGTTACAGCATGGATGGAGCTGGAGGACACTATGCTAAGTCAAATAGCCCAGTCACAGAAAGACAAATACTGTATGATTCCACTTATATGAGATAACTAGAGTAGTCAAACTCATAGAGACAGTAGAGTAGAATGGAGGTTGCCAGGGGCTGGGCAAGGAGGGAATGGGAAGTTATTTTTTAATGAATATAGTTTCAATTTTGTAAGATGAAGAGTTCTGGAGACTGATGGTGATGATGGTTGCACAACAATGAGAATGTAATTAATGTCACTGAAGTGTACACTTAAAAATGTTGGGGGGGGGGACTGGAAGAGATCAGCCAAATAACATATATGCATAGGTCTATCCAGAAGGTATCCAGCCATGTGATATGAAAAATGGAGATATTTATTGAAGAAGATACAAGATACAAGAAACATTGTACATAGGACAATGACACCTCAGTTCCTTTCAAAGTAGGCACCTTGGGACCTCACGCAGTCCTCCCAGTCACCATCAGCTGCCTTGATGCGTTTTCCTGAATCTCATCAATGGTTTGAAATCTCTTCCGTTTCCTAGGTGATTTCAGTTTTGGGAAAAGCCAGAAGTTGCAGGACACTGAATCTGGGCTGTAGTGGGGCCAAGTCACCTGGTGATTTGATGTTTCACCAAAAAGCTCTGTACTAGATGTGATGCATGAGTAGGCATGTTGTTGTGATGTAGCTGCCAATCACAAGTTGCCCATAGCTGTGGCCTTCTGAATCATCTGAATAGTTTCCATGGAGGAATGTTCAAGCTTAACACAAAATCGGATGCAGATTCATTGCTCTACTCGCTCAGTAATTTTGAATGTGACAGCTACACAGCACACATGCTCACTCAATGGCATCTAACGGTCCCCACTGACTAGTACAGTGAAGTCAGCATCGTTCATGCATGTGCATTCCAGTCCATTCTCCTTGGCTGCCATGATATGTCAATGTCACACAAATTGTTCTCATTATATTAACAATGGCTGGACTTTTTCTGGATAGGCCTTGTATATGTGTAGTCCATGGACACAGATAACAGGGTGGTGAAGGCCAGGGTTGGGGAAGGGTGGTCAGGGCCTGGGTAGAGGGAGGCAAAGGCAAGGGGAATGGGAGAAATCTGATATAACATCAACAATTAAAAAATGGTGAAGATGATAAATTCTTTGTCATGTGTATTTTATGACAATTTTTAAAAAATATATTTTATCAATTATGCTATTACAATTATCCCAATTTTTCCCCTTTGTCCCCTTCCACCTGGTACTTCCCTTCCCTCCAGCAATCCCCCTGCTTAGTTCATGCCCATGGGTCATGCATATAAGTTCTTTGGCTTCTGCATTTCCTGTACTGTTCTTAACATTCCCCCTGTCTATTTTATACCTACCTATTTATGCTTCTTATTCCCTGTACCTTTTCCCCTATTCCCCTCCCCACTGATAACCCTCCATGCGATCTCCATACTATGATTCTGTTCCTGTTCTGCTTGTTTTGTTAGTTTGTTATTTGGAAGTCTATTTTATCAAAAATTTAAAAAAATATATACAGCAGCACTATTTACAATAGCAAAGTGTTAGAAACAGCTAAAGTGTCCATCAGTAGATGAGTGGATTAAAAAAATTGTGGGACATCTACACAATGGAATACTACACAGCAGAAAGAAAAAAAGAAGGAATTCCTACCTTTTGCGACAACATGGATAAACTGAAGAGTATTATGCTAAGTGAAATAAGCCAGCTGGTGAAAAACAAGTACCATATGAACTCACTTATAACTGGAATCTGATGAACAAAATGAACTGACAAGAAAAATGGAACCGTAGATGTGGAGACATGGAAACATGGAACAGACTGATAGCTGTAGGAGGGGAGGTGGGAGGCAGAGAATGGGAAAAGGAAGGGGAAGGGACTAGTCAAAGAGCATGTATGAATGACACATGGACATGGACAATGGAGAGGGAACTGTGGGAGAAAGGGGTGGGGTGGGTGGAAGGGGGCAAAAGAAAAAAAACGGGGACAGTTGTAATGGAATAAACAATAAAAAATTATATAAATTCATATACATATACAAATACAGATATATATTTCAAAAAAGTAAACTTCTTTTATAATGTATAAATGAAATCCTAAAGAAAAACAACTTAGTACAGCTGCTTGGTTAGGTGAATGACTTGATAGAATTTGTAATAAACATTTAAGTAATCAAAGTATGGTGGTGGAGAAAGGTTCAAAGAAGCCACCTCAGTTGCCACCCTCTCACCCAGTCAGCACCCTCCTAAGAGATGCATTCTACACTTCTAAAGGCTTGTCTGAAAGTCAAATATATAAGTGTGGTAAGATTAGTTATAATCACATATTTAAACATATTGAAAAGCCTCCAATTATTCTCTAAATGTCCATTTTTTAGTAACTACGTGCAAAATACATAAACGTTTATTAAAATGTTTCTCAAAATATATATACATATACTAATAAGGACCAAACTAACTTTGCTAATCAATTCATACATTTATCTGGTCTAAATACATGTAAAAGTCTGCTTACCGGATAAAAAGGCGATGTCTTGCATTAAGAAATGACTGATGTCCTTTACACGGAGCTGCAGCTCAGAGTCTATGACAAATGAGAAAGAGAAAGAAACAACATACATGTCAAAGTACTGCTGGAACCATACACATGATTGAATATCGTGATTAAAAGAACTCCGGGGGTCCCACAGATCTGTGAGCACAGACGCACTGCTGATATTCTCTTCTTTACTCCTCAGCTACTTGGCAAGGAAATTTCACTGTTGAAAACATCACTGAGTAAGTAGGACTAGTGTCCTAGTTCTCAGAATCTATGCCCAGGACATAAACTACTCTCACTTAACCAGAAAGCCAGAGTCAAAGACCCAAACTAAAGACAATCTGGATATATATTTAAAGGGTAGATAGTCATGTGTAGTAGATTGTCTTCTACTTCTGATAATGCCTTCCATTCCACAAAGCTTTATTAGAAGTTACAGAGCATTTCTCAAACCTCTTATCTTATTGAATCCTTAAAATAACCCCAAGGAAGGTATTATTATTCCATCTTATAAGTCAGGAAAAGAGTCGGAGAGTAAGCCCAGTGTAGTGGTTAAGCATGTGGATTTTGAGTTAGACAGACCTGAACTCAAATCTCAGTTTATTGCATTTACCAGCTGTACAAAAGTGCAAGTTACTTCGCCTCTCCGAGCCTCAATTTCCTTACTTGTAAACTGGGTATAATAACATCTACCTCACAGGGCACTGTGCCAACTAAATGAAAAATAGCTGGCATAATAGTGGGTGTTTTATAAACAGTAGCATATTAACTCACCTTTGATCATTACAGGTGGAACAACATTCATGCACTCATTGTTCAATATTTTTCAATTGTCCCTGATCTCAAGTGCTGATTTCTAATGTTCAATTCTAGTGAACTCTACAGGGGCCAAAAATCAAAGTCCACTACCTCCCTCTGGTCCATGAGAAAGGATAACTTTTTAAAAGAAAACAGGTCATCAAATGAGGCTATTTTGGATTGCTGGTTTTAATGCCTGTGGTTCCACATCCCTTACAGAAACCATGTTTCCACTTGCTCTCTCATACAAAAGGCTGATGAAGACCTAGTTTCTAGTGGTGTCTGACTAATGACACATTACTCTTCTTAGTGCTCCTCAAATCACATTGGGTTGGTCAAAAAGTGCATTTAATTTTTTCCCATATAATAAAAGACACATTTTTCATTTTCACCAATAACTACTGATTTGGACATTGAGTTATGTCAGCTATCTCCTGCTACTGGCTTGTAGTGGGTAGAGGCCAAGGGTGCTGCTAAACATCTTCTGATGCCTAAAACAGCGCCACAGCAAAGAATTATTTGGCCAAAGTGTCAATAGTACCAAGAAACTTCACAAACCACTTTTGACATGTTCAGTCAGTCACAGCACTTTCTCCATACACTGCACAAATCTTTTATTTTGTGTTTCAGTTGCACTTTCACCTTTCTTGAAATAATAAAGCATAATATACCAAAAGTGTTACGTATCTTCTTCCATCTTCAACATTAAAACGGCTGCACAAAAATTCACCAATTTTGAGAAGTTTTTTTAAATGCATGCTGCTATGACAGCTGTTACAATATAATCTAACAAAATTGTTTCAAATGAAGTTAAAGACAACTAAGCACTACTGGAGCCATCATACAAAAAAAAAATGAACTTTTTGGCCAGCCCAATACCATATGGAGGTGGTTTATCAGGGTGAACCCTGCTCAAGGAGATGACAAAAACAAGCTCTCAATGGGTTCACACTAGACAGTGAATGAACCACCCCTCACCCTCTCCCATTTGAAACATAAACAAATTCATTGACAAATTCATTTTTGTAAGATCCATGCCATTAAAAATCTTAAATCTGTCAGGACATGAAAATTAATTCCTAAAAACATCTTGTAATTTTGTTTTAAATGAGGCTCCTGGTATGTCCCATGCACTTTTACATTTCTGTGTCTTCACAACCAGACTACACAATGCAGTTATTCTTCCAGTGCTACATGTTTCCTCAGATAAAAGAATGTGTTTCTGACAGCTGCAAATATATCACATGTTGACATTTTTAGGCATAGAGACATGGAAGAAGGGTGAGAATGGCGATCATGCAAAGAACACTAGAGCTCTCTCTGCCCTTCAAGGCCCATTAAAGTGGCAATGCCCCAAATGTTTCCTACCATTTAAACAGGAGCACTAGACATTAAATTATTCCTACATAGCTTTGGCTTGTGTGGCTCAGTAGACTGAGTGTTGGCCTGCGAACCGAATGGTCACAGGTTCGATTCCCAGTCATGGCACATGCCTGGGTTGCAGGCCAGGTCCCCAGTAAGGGGTACGCAAGAAGCAACCACACTTTGATGTTTCTCTCCCTTTCTTTCTCCCTCCCTTCCCTTCTCTCTAAAAATAAATAAATAAAATCTTTTTTAAAATACTTAAAAAATATCTTCCTACATAATAAAACTCAAATCCCTCCCTGCTTGGACCAGCTGAAAGATAAAATGATGAATTTTATGTCAGGTGGCAGATCTGGATGTACTATCAATAATAACTGTAGCTTGATTCCTCCTATACCATTCAGGCTCTTGCATAGCTACAGAAACTATGTCCATTTACTCTACATTTTCTTAACCCATTTATATAATAAAAGAGGTATCAGACATAAAAGGCCAAGGGTTGGGAGTGGGAGGACCCGGGCCTAGTGCTGGCTCTGTCAGTGTGCTGCTCTGTGATCCTGGGCAAAGTCACTCCCTACCCCTCACCTCATTATCCCTATTTCAGAAGTGAGAGTGATACGACAAATGCTTTTTAAGGCTCCTTACATTCTGTAAGATCCAACAGCAGGTAAAATCCATAGATGTAAGAGAAATATACTGATGTTTCTACTGTAAAATATCCTCTGCAATATGCCAACAAAATAACATTTCCATACCAATGAAAAAGGATGAAATAATGATTAATAAAGGAGATGGTATTGCTTTAAGAAATGATAACAGTATGGGATGGAAACAGACTGAAGAGAGAGGTGATAACATGGGAGAGGAAACAGAAGATGCAGGGTTATCATTGAGCAACCACAAAAAAAGAGATTGAGTACTGATTTTGGAGAAAGTTGACACTGAGCTCCACCCAGCTTTGTATCTGACTCCCTTGAAGTTCTGCACAGATTTCCTACTGAAATACAAAAGAGACTAAATATGATTTATAATGTTCCTCTTGCTGACCCTTTAAACTCTTACTCCAGAGCATGAAAAATAAAAAGCCTGAATCGGCAATGCTGGATCAAGTCCACATGACAGCATATTCCTTGCTGGCCAGATTCACACCTGATAGGAGGCTTGTCAAGCCGCCCCAGGTGAAAAGCTCAAATACTCACAAATGAAAAGCATGCATTCTATTTACTTATGACTAGTTGCTAAGCCCCAAAACGGCTGGTTGGGAAGCCAAAAAAAGAGGGGGGACACTCTCAATAGGTAATCTGACAAACACCCTTAAAAACACCCAGTTGCAGCAGTACTTCATTTAAGAGGCTTGCTGAAGCACCATGTGCTTGTAAAATCAAACACAATCAGGCACAAACTGGAAACAAAAGACAAGAACAGTGCTTGCCAATTCCTTCATTCCATACATCTGATCAGGAAGCAAAGAGAGACCAGCTTTTGTTGTGAAGTCATCACTAACAGATCTTTTAGGACATAAAAGGTAGTTTGTGCAAATGAGGATTCGAACTCCAGTTTCAAATACAAAGAATGTTTAAAATCCTAAAAGATGTGGAAATAAATATTTAGGATGGTTCACAGAGGAGGAAGGTATACCCATTCAATTTTTGTTATGTCACTTGCAGAGATGGAGAACACTTGTCACTCTTATACAGGGTACCCTTTATGGTTTTTAGAGATTTGTTTTACATTCATTAACTTTTTTAAACAACCATTTATTGAGCACCAGCTACTGTTCTAAGTTGTGAACAGATGTTCTGGGTAAAAGCAAAGGTTCACAATAAAATAAGTTTGTGAAATATCGGGACTTAGACACACTGAAATATTCCCCAGCAAATACACATAGAATCATTTCAACTCCTTGGGTATGAGCTATGTATACAATGTTTCCCAAAATTATTCGATCAGGTACTCCATTGTTCGGTTGGTTGGTTGGTTGGTTGTTTCATTGTTCAATTGTTTCACTGGTTTATTATTTCATTGGTTGGCTGGTTGGTTTTGAGAAAGGGGGGAGGGGGAGGAAAAGAGGAGCGGTGGGGAGAGGTGGGGGAAGCGGAGGGGAAGAGAAAGGGGGGAGGATGGCAACAGAGAGCTACAGAGACTTCAGGTGAAGAAGCACTTTGTTTTAGAAGATGTAGATGAAATGATGGCCATGGTAGGTAGAGAAGAGCTTCTCTATCATAAATACAGTTATTTCAAACAAAGGCTGTGCGCTCTGTGGCAAGGAAGCTGGAGAGGAAAATCAAGCATGTTACTGGGCTGGAATAAATAATCTTTTATGTCCTACTTCTCCGAGAGTGTATGCCTCCATGATTTGAGTATGTATTACCATTCCAAGGAATTTCAATTCTACCAAGTTTATTAATGACTCCTATAGGGAAAATGATAGTTTAGCAACTTAAGTAAATTGGCATCTATAAGTATTCTCATTTTATAGAAAGTATTTTTCCTCCAGATTCTGGTGTGTAACACCAATAATTCCAATCCTTGAGCTTTATTTCACAGTGACGCTCTCTCTTGTGTCACATACAAAAGAATATGAGTCCTGAATGACACTGCACAGATATCATTTTGTCCAGACACTACAGAACCATGGCAAATAAACTGAATGAAAGAGCAAACACCTCTGTTCTCATGTTCTCCTAAAAATGAGAGGCAAAATGGAGCGCAAATTAAAACAGAAAGAAAAATAAAGGAAATGTCCACCAGAAAGATACAGGCTCTTTCATGGCAATCAACCCTCTGCCGCCACCAATACGAAAACAGAGGGGAAAGTGTAGTAAATGATTAACAATAGATGTCATTTGAGGAGTTATGACTTATAAACAACCTGCCAGGCGCCACATAAAGCAGTTGGTATGCATTTTCTCTGGTCTTAACAATAATCCTCCAAAGAAGGTATTAAAAGCCTCCTCTTACAGGTGAGGAAACAGGCTCCCATTCATGCACTGATTCATTCAAGAAATTCAGACTGAACAATTGCCAAGCACCAGACACTGTTCACACCCAAGGCAGAATCTAGTAGTAGATTTTTAGAAGACACTTTTACGGTGTCATCTGCTTGGCTCCCTAACCTCAGACAGGCAATCTCAAAAATACAGGCAATTAGCTCTACTGCAACTTATTAACTACACATGGCCTCATAAACCTCCCATTTTCCTCCAACAAGAGTTTCATCCCAAAACATATCAAGAATGTTTTTACACAATCTTTTGCAAGAAACACCATTATTTTTACAGCCAGAAATTCTTAACAATGATGCTTACTTTTAGCAATCATTCAACTCTTTGAAAGTTCCCTATCACTGATGTGCAGGACTCAGATGAAATTAGGTTTTGTTTTGGGGTCTAAATCCTGTTGCGAGGCAGATGGGATTCTGAGTGAGACTTTTCCCTTTCAAAATGAACGTCAGATACACTAGCCCATCTGTAAACAGTAATGACTTAGCACATGTAACAAATTGCAGTGCTGTCTTGACACGTGTTATGCTTTAAAAGGTGGAACAAATAAAAGAGTATGAAACTATCACAAAATGAATTCCCATTAAGACTACAGCAAAACAAACTATGAAGTACTTTGTTCTGCAATAAAGGTACAGTATGAAAGACTCGCATAATTCTGTACTAACAAAAGAAAAGCAAGATTCTTGCTAAATCCTCCCTCCGTTAACAACCTACCAGACCTCCTTCCAATCCATTGTAATTCAATTCAGCAAACATCCACTGGGTTTCTATTTGCTCCTCTCTGCTAGGTGCTGAGGCCCATTGGAATATGAATAGTTCCTCAGTTTCAAAAGCTTAAAAATTTAAAATCATGGACAGGGACAACAGTGTAGTGATTGAGAGGGAAAGTGGAGGAGGGTATGGGGGGATACATGGTGACTGAAGGAAACTTGACTTTGGTGAACACACAACAGAGCACACAGATGATGTGTTATATAATTGTGCACCTGAGACCGGCGTAATTTTTTATCCAGTGTCACCCCGTAAGTTCAATAAAAAGGGGGGGAAGCTTAAAAATTTAACAGAAGTTACGGTATGAACTGGCCATAATATAGAGTATAGAGGTGCTATATCAGAAATATACAATATAGTGTGTAGGATGGAGGGAAATTATTAAAACTAAATTGAAATAGTGAGAAAAAGGAAGGTTTCATAGATGATGTGACATTTGAGCTGGGCCTTGAAATTTTATTAGAATTCAAATGCATGGACAAGGGAATAGAAAAGGACTTTCCAGGTGAAAGATACAAGGCACCAACAAAGGAGTAGGTAAAAGAATAGGGGATTTTATATGGCCTGATATGGTTTGAATTTAGAGCATGGGCAAGTCTAGCTAAAGCTTGAAAGCAAGACTAGAAGCTAAAAGTGGAGAACTTTGCAGGCTTCCAGAGGAGAGCAGGCTTCTGGAATGCCTTTGATCCAGGATCACTGACTTAGCACAAAGGTATTTTCCAAGCAAGCAACTCCTACAACAGAAAAGCTGGGATGTAGAAACGGGTGAATTCTACAATCAATTAGCTACCAATTTTTGGTGTAGCCTCAGGCAATTCACTGAAGGTTCCCTATGGCTCCGGTTGTTTATAAGCACCTATACAACACAAAGCCTGTGGGAAGGGGAAGGGAAAGGGAAAGCCCCCCCTTTTGTGTTATAATCTCCAAATAAAACTTGGCTTGAGTTCTATTCTGAGATTTTGCTTTGCATCTGTTTGTTGTAATAAATACTAGTTATGAGTGTGAATATAGGCAGAGCCCTGTGAGTCCACCTAGGAAATGTTATCAAATCTGTGGTGGTCTTGAGAATCTCCAAAACACAGTCAGTTTCCCAAAAAGAGAAGTAAAATTATCTATATTTACAAATGGCATGATATAGTATATACAAAATACTAAGGAGTTCACACACAGGGACACACGCACAATAAAGCCTGTTAGCACAAACAAGTTCAGCAAGGGTGTAGATTTTTGTGTACTGTAGATCAATATACAAAAATCAAAAATCGATTGTATTTCTATTGTGCAAAGTATAAGTGCAAAACTTATACTCTGAAAACTACAAAACATAAGTGAAAGAAATCAAAGATGATCTAAATAAATGAAAAGCCAACCCACATTCACGAACTCAACTTAGTATTATTATGGCAGCAATACTTCCTTAATTGAGATACAGATTCAAAGTGACCCCTATGAAAATCCTATGTTGGCTTTTTTTTGCCCAGAAATTGAAAAGTCGATCCTCAGATTCATATGAAAATGAATTTGCATTTCATGTGAATTTGCAAATTCATATGAAAATGAATCTGAATGGGAGGCAGATTAACCAAAACAATCTTGAAAAAAATGAACAAAGTTTAAGGATTCATACTTCCCAATTTCAAAACTTACTACACAAAGCTACAATAATAAACAAGACAGTGTACTGCTGGCATAATGCTAGACATAAAGATCAATGGAATAGAATTGACTGTCCAAAAATTAGCCCATATATCTAAAGTCAATTGATTTTCTTAACAAGGACAAGACAATTCAATGAGGAAAGAACAGCCTTTTCAACAAACGGTAATGGGAAAACAGGATACCCACATTTAAAAGAATGAAGTTGAAACCCTACTTTACACCATATACAAAAATTAACTCACAGTGGAGCAAATATTGAAATGTAAGAGCTAAAATAATAACACTCTTAAAATAAAATACAGGAATAAATCTTTGTGACCCTGCATTAAGCAAAACTATCATACATATGACATCAAAAGCAAAGCAACAATAGAAAAAAAAGATAAATTTGACTTTGTCAAAGTTTAAACTTTTGTGTTTCAAAGGGCACTGACAAGAAAGTGAAAAGATAATCCACAGAAAGGGAGAATATATTTGTAAATTACCTGCTAAGGACAGTGCATCTTGAACACATAGAGAAAAGGTACTAATCAATAATAAAAAGGCAAGTAGCAAATAAAAATGGGCAAAGGATTGGAATAGAAACATCTTCAAAGAAGATATAAAAATGGCCAATAAACACACGCAAGAATGCTTAACATCATTTAGTCCTTATGAAGTCCACATGAGGACCATAATGAGATACATACTTCACACCCACGGAGATGTCTAAAATCAAAACAATGTACAATAACAAGTGTTAGTAAGTATGTGCACAAATCAGAACCCTCATACACTGTTCATGGGAATGTCAGATGGTTTGGTCCCTGTGCAAACCACCTGTGCAATTCTTCAAAAAGTTAAACAGAGTTACCATATGACCCAGCAATTCTACTTCTAGGTATTTATCCAAAAGAAATGAAAACATACATCTCTACATGTATGGGAATGCTTATATCATTATTCATAATAACCAAAAGGTGGAAACAACGCAAATGCCCATCAACTGAAGGACAGATAAACAAAACATGGTATCTCTATACCATGGAATATTTTTTGGCAGTAAAAAGTAATGAAGGTCTGATACATGCAACAACATGAATGGATCATGAATGATATTGCTAAGTGTAAGAAGTAACAAATTATGTGACTTTGTTCATATAAAATATCCAGAATAGACGGAGACAGAAAGGAGATGAGTGGTTGGTTAGGGATAGGGGTGTGGAGGAGTCGCTGCGATGACAGCTGAGGCACAGGGTTTCTTTCAGGAATGATGGAATGACCTAAAACTGATGGCAGTGATACTCACACAACTCTGTGAATGTGCTAATAAAAACATTGAATTTTACACTTTAAATGGGTAAATTGTATGGTGTGTGAATTGTATCTCAAAAACTGTTACGAAAAACAAATAAAGGAAAGGACTGGTGTTTGTAACAAAAGAAGTTCGTTAACACAAAGGATGTACTTTTTCAAAGTACATCCTTCCAAAGGAAGTACTTTTTCCAAAGTACATCCTTCCAAAGGAATTTAATCATGAAAAGCAAATAGAAGGGGGCTCATCTTTTAGAAATATATGTTAAAGAAAAAAAAGATGAAGTTCGTACACAAAGATAAGCCACAATGACATTACAGCACCAGTAAGTTAATATGGTGGTTATATTTGGGTGGTATCTTGGGTGATGTATACACATAAAATTCTGATTTTTTCACAAAAATAAGTATTTCTTATGGAGGTAATATAACATGGTATTTTTGAATGCATGCTTCAGAGACAGATTACCTGAATTCCAATTTCATCTCTACTACTGGCAAGTTGTATGGCACCGGGCAAGCTGTATAAACTCTCTGTGTTTCCATATCCTTTAGTGGTAAAATGGGGCAAATGATAATACCTACTTCATGGAGCTACTGTAATGCTGAAATTGTTAATACATGCGAAGACTTGGAATGGTGCCTAGTATATGGTAAATGCTCAATAAGTGTTGGCCGTTGTTATAGAAAAAATAAAAATAAATAACATCATAATTTAAAAGGTTTAGTGTACAAGTAAGCATTCAGGTGGTGGCATATAATGACCTGGTTAGCATTATGTTTCTGCAAATATTTTAATTCTTGCCTTCCCCAGTTACAACTGCTTCAAGGCCAGAATACCACTCCTGCCTTTCAGTTCATCTGCAAATAGGGGAATAAGATCATGGTTCCATATCCATAACTCAGGTCTTGTGTACAAGGAAAACTCTTAAATGATATCACATTTGAATAAATATTGATAAAAATTGAACTTTCAAGTTTGAAAAACATGGAGGAGTTTCCCTTACTGGTCACAATGGGGACTAAAAATCCTGAAAAACCTTCCTGCTACAAAACACAGAAACATGGTGGGAAAAATAAAATTAAAGCCTTTCTAATGCATGGCCAAGCTGGCATAAAAGACAAGGAAATCCACAGAGGCCTAAACCACTACTAGGGCAAATTTCCTGAGAAGTAAGCCAACTAAGAACAGAAGTTGCCCCCGGGCATCTGCCAATATCCAGGTGACTTACAATTTGGTTTTAATGGTCATGCACTGGTAAAAATTCAAAGCCTACAGCATTAGGAATCAGATCAGAGAGAATACAAGAGAATATCTGTATAACCTGTGGGTAGCATAAAATTTTTTAATCAGGATAAAAGAAGCACAAAGCATAAAGGAAAAGACCAATAATTTAGGCAACATTATATTTAAATTTTTCTTTCATCAAATGACATCATAAAAAATGACAGGTGACAAATTTGGTGCAGATATTTGCAACACATGTAATTGACAAAAAAAATTCTATCAAGAATTTATAAAAGAATCTAAGTTAATTTTTAAAAAGGCACATCACCAAATAGAAAAATGGAATAAAATAACACAAACAGGCATTTCACAAAAGAAGAAACGGGAACAGTCAATAAGCATTGGAAGAGATCCTCTGCTGCATTTGTAATGTGTGAAATACAAATTTCAAGGACAGTAAGATAATCTTTTATACCTACCCATTAAGCATCAATTTTAAAAAATCAGCATTAGCAAGGGCCTTTATGTGCAACAACATAATCATTATAGATATGCTTTAGTTTTAGCCTTGGCTCTTACCACAGATTTTTTTTTCATAAACCACCCATTTTGAAAGAGCACCTTATAAATTGTTTTAGTGATAACTGAAAGAAAACATATGGTTTAGAGTTTTACCCTGATATAGCTGAAGAGTAAACATAGTGACTTTACACCATCTAAAATGGGGGGGGAAATCAGTTAGATGTGGCAACAGATCTCAGGAACTCTGAGGTTGCATTAAAGACTTGTATAATGTGAAATCAAACATCGGGAAGTGTTGCCTGAGTACCTACTAAGTGTTCGATGTCATTTTACCACTTTTTTATGCAGAACATAATAAATAGTTTCCAAATCAGGGAAGCAGATTCACAAATCTCACTGTCCTCAGGTGCTCAACTGTGGGATGATTTTACTCCCAGGTAGCACAAAGCAGAATTCTAGGGGAAGATGGAAAATGTAAGGAAGGACTGAGAGAATAAAGGGAGAAAACAGGAATACAAAAGAAGAACCCATGTTTCAACACAACTTTAAGTGCCTTTGCCACTTACCAGCCACTCTACTCATTCATGTATTTCCTCTTTCAACAAACCTCTGCTAGACTCCCACCTTATGCCAGGCCCTGTGCGGTGCTGGGGCCACTGGCCCAGATCTCATGGGGTTCTTCATTTAAGAAAAGGAGACAATTACAGTCCAGAGGGATGTGTTACAAGAGTGTTGAGCCAGGATGCCATGAGCACACAGAGAAAAGATATCCAGCACTAAACTGATAAAAACAGATTATGTATTTAAAAAATAAAAGAAAAAAAAACAGTTTTATGGCTGAGCCTATGGTGAATACCTCTTGGAACTAACTTTCAGCGTTAAGTTCCAGGGCATGACCTAATGTTATACTAAAGCCAATGGACTCTGACATGCTTCCAAGAACAGGAGAGATCTGGAAGGAAGCTCCGCCATCTTTTCATGGAGCAGACATATATTTGTGCCTGTTGCAGGAGATGGGGAATGATTCATTTCTGTAACTTTTGCAAACACTGGTGTTTGTGTGCATGCATAAAGTGCACAAATATGGAAATATTAAGTATTGTAACTAAAATGGTTGGTTTTGAAACTTCACTCTTCCACCTTTAAAATCCCGCGTTAAATCAATACGCAATTAGGAGGATGCTCACACAAACAGTAAAAGGAAAAACATGCAGTGTGGAGCCTTTTCTTACTCTTCTCCAGTGCTCAAACGCTTTTGTGTGACTTGATCATGTGTCTTTTAAAATTGAATATCCATAAAATATTGACAAAATATTTGCAAAATGCCAGAATTACGGTAAATGGGCTTTTAAGATGTATCAGCATCTACTAGAAATATCAGATGGTACACTTTGTAAAGTTTATGATTGTCTGACCACTATGCTGTACACCTGAAACCAATACAAAATAATACTGAGAGTTAACTATAATTATAACTATAATTGAAAAATAAAAATGCAAAAGAGTATTGGCACCATCTTCAAAATTCTACATTATCTGTTGTGAAAATAAATGCCTTTAAGAATTAGTTTACTAGGGTCCCTTGAAAGCATGGTTTAAAAAAAAAAACCTTCATCACACAATTTTGAATGTTCCACATTATTTAACAATAGAAATATAGGGAAAAGGCATGAAAACCCAAGGGGCATCACTTTATTCATCCAAATCATCCTCACTCAGTACCCACAGTGCAAATGAGCAGAGATCTGTTTGAACATCTGTGTAAAGACAAAATGACAGTCCCTAAACCACTATAGCTATGGCCACCACTAGATAATTCTAAGCATACTAGTTTAGCAACAGGTAAATATTAACATTAGCCACTTATTAAGTTTTTATTATATCACCAGGCCTCTGGAGAGCAGCTACTTCGAGCACAAGCTCGCAAAGTATCTGTGGCTGGTGTGGCTCAGTGGATTGAGTGTTGGCCTGCGAACCAAAGGGTTCACCGGTTTAATTCCCAGTCAGAGCACATGCCTGGGCTGTGGGCCAGGTCCCCAGTAGGGGGCGTGGGAGAGGCAACCACGCATTGATGTTTCTCTCCCTCTCTTTCTCCTTCCCTTCTCTGCTCTAAAAATAAATAAATAAAATATTTTTAAAAAAATAAAAGTAGACAAGATGAGCCACTAATGTCAGAACTCAACAATATCCATGTAGACATATGACTAAATGTCAGATCTCCTATTCTATGGCTCTTCTTGGGTTTGGAAAACCTAATTTTGAAATATACAACATCTATAAAGGTAACCCAATTAAAACGATTTGCTTTAGCTTATAAGGCATGCAGAAGAACACACATTTGTTAATGGTCCTTGGAATGTGTCAACTAAGGAAGCAAAACTGACCCTCTTGTAAACTGACAAGTGTGAAATGGCAAATAAAAACAGGGATACTGCTTTTTGCTCTATGTCTAATCCCATGATCAGGCTTGTGATTGAAAACTCAAAGACATCACTCAAATATGCTTATATTAATTTTAAGTGTCATCAAAGAGTCTAAGAATATCTAATCACACCACTTATTTAAAATAGCTTCCTATAGTTTATCTTATCATCAGACTATACATTGAACAGCTAAAGACTCAACTTAACTATCAGTGACATAAGAGCACAAATGAAGTTTTGATGAACTGAGATCCCACAGTGTCCCAGAAAGGGCAGCTCAACCACTACCAGACAACTCTGGCACAAATTATTCAAAAGTAATGTTCCAGTAGCATCTACAACCTTTCTATTTTGCCTAGAAGTTTTACAAAGAGAGTCATTAGCAACTTACTAGAAATGAAGTCAGTATATACTATGTAATTGTATATAATATATGAAATATGTATATAATATATACATATATACATGTATAAAGTATATATGTGACTTTATTTTCAAACTTGATTTCCAGGAAAAAGAATGTTGTTTTCATGGAACTATTGGGGGGTGAGAGGGAGTGATAACTAGATTTTTTAAAAGTTCAAACTTCCACTTCTTACTAATCAAGTAAGATCTCCTGAATATCCATAAAGTAATAATGGTGACACTAACTTTATATTTTAAAGCCATTGGTTCTTTATTTTTTTAATCTTTTTAATCTTAAAGACATTTTTTAATTTCTTTTAGAGAGAAAGGGAGAGAGAGACATCGATGTGAGAGAGAAACATCAATCGGTTGCCTCCCATATGTACCCCAACTGGGGATGGAACCTACAACCTGGGTATATGTTCTGACCAGGAATTGAACCCACTACCCTTTGGTCTACAAGACAATGTTCCAACCAACTGAGCCACACCGTCCAGGGCAAAGCCATGGGCTCTTTATATCCATAAATACATTTCAGACAAGCAGTGATCCATTTCTTAAATAATATATGCATTAGAATCTCACTTTAATGTTAATTTCCTGAGTAGCTGGAGGTGGACTCAGTATACAATTGGTCCAGTCCATATCAAGGAAATACAGAAAGATTAAATAAAATTTTATCTACTTATTCAGATATAAGCAGTGTGAACAATCATGTAAAGAATGCAACTTTCTCAAATACACCAGTTTCTGCCTGAGTTTTTTAAAACTATAAGCCCACTAGGACAAAACTGGACAACTACTTTTTGTGCTGAAAAGATACGGTAACCTCTTTGTGCTTTATGAAAGGAAAATTTTTAAATAATATAACAAAATAATTTCATATCATATATTTTATTTCCTGGACTCTTGTGTGTATCAAGAATTTCATGCCCTACCCTGGCTGGTATGGCTCAGTGGGTTGAGCGCCAGCCTGCAAAGCAAAAGTTGACCAGTTCAATTCCTGGTCAGGTACTTGCCTGTGTTGTGGGCCAGGTCCCCAGTGCGGGGCGTGGGAGAGGCAACTAATCGATGTTTCTCTCCCTCTCTTTCTCCTTCCCTTCCTCTCTCTCTAAAAAATAAATAATTTTTTTTTAAAAATTCCATGCCCTGACCATGTGTCTCTCTGTTGGTTGGTCATTGTACCACAAAGCAAAATATCACCAGTTCAATTCCTGCTCAGGGTACATGCCGGGGTTGCAGGTTTGGTCCCCAGCTGGGGTGCATGTGAGAGGCAACCAATCAATGTTTCTCTCTCACATCGATGTTTCTCTTCCTGTCTTCCTCCCTTCCCACATCTCTAATAAATAAATCCAAAAAAATCGTAACAGCATAATTTTTAAATGAACACATCCAAATGTAAGCCATAGGTCAACATATGGGGTATGATCCCATTTTGGTAAAATGCCTAGATATATGTAGATTGTTTATTGCCATTCTCACTAGTTAGAAATAAGCTCCATGAAGATAGGGATTTTCGTGGGTTTTGACCTCTGAAATGTCCCAACAGTGTCTAGCACATAGGAGGTCATCAATCAGTGTTTGTGGAATTGAATTGCTATACATACCTATATCCATAGAAAGTTCCTATGGCCACAAATCCAAACTGTTAGCAGTGCTTTCCTGCAGACAGTAGGACCCAGCTAGGCCCAGGGGTGACTTCCACTTATTAGTCTATGGGCATGTGTATTTAAATGTTTTACAAAGGTCATATATAAATAATTTAATTGAAAAACTTAAGAAAATGGGGGGGGGGACCTTACCAAAAGCAAAAAAAAAAATTTTAAACATGCAAAAAAAAAGTATTGGGTTGTCCAAAAAGTTTGTTTTTCCATAAGATAGCTCTAGTAGTGCTTAATTGTCTTTAACTTCATTCAAAACAATTTTGTTAGATTGTATTGTGACAGTGGTCATATCAATGTGCATTTTTTTAAAAATTATCAAAATTGGTGACTTTTGTGCAGCCATTTTAATATTGAAGATGGAAGAATATACGCAACACATTTGGTGTATTATGCTTTGTTATTTCAATAAAGGTAAAAATGCAACCGAAACTCAAAAAAAGATTTGGGCAGTATATGGAGAAGGTGCTGTGACTCACCAAACATGTCAAAGTGGTTTGTGAAGTTTCTTGTACTATTGACATTTTGGCCAAATAATTCTTTGCTGTGGGGCTATTTTAGGCATTGGAAGATATCTAGCAGCACCTCTAGCCTTACCCACTAGAAGCCGATAGCGGGAGATAGCCAACAAACTCAAAATACCCAAATCAATAAAGTTATTGGAGAAAACGAAAAAAATTATCTTCTATTTTACAAAAACAAAAACTAAAGGGACTTTTCGGCCAACCCAATACATAAGGTACTAGGCAAGAAGGAAATAAAGAAGAGGAAAAACCAATAAGAGAGAGGGATGAAAGGGAGAGAGCCAAAAAGTACTTGAGAAAAACGAGGTGCAGCAGGTGGGAAATGACAAGAAAGTGACCTCTGCCCAAGATAGTGTCCAAAGTTGCTGGGCCTCCCCTGTGTCTCTTGCAAGTGTTTAATTAAGGGCATGGCTATGGAAAGCTTTTCCAGCTTTTCCTTCCTTCCCCCCTTCGGATTAAAAACCACCCAGTGGAGACAGCAGGTTTTTCTTATACAACAGAGAGAGCTGCCATTGTCTCAGGAACTTGCCTAACAATTACAGCCCAGTGAATTCATTATTCAGAAACCCCAATATATTTAAGTAAATTTTGAGAGAGACTAAATCATTCCATAAAGACAACTGCATATGTGGTGGTTTACTGTCTGCAAAAATAGGGATAAAAATGTTTTTCCTGCTTAAAGCATCAGCAAATCCACAGCAGAGTGTCCCAAGCTTATCTGAGTAGCACTGAAATCTATTTTCCTAAAAGCCATCTCCTGCTACAGGAAGGAGGATTACACATTTGACTGACACATGTTCTTGTCCAACCTGGAAAGGTCTTTTCAGATTCCTGGTCAATGTGGTATCAAAACACGTGCCTCTTATTTTTCTTGTTATCTCACTGTAGTCCCACACAGACTTTCACACTAAATGCTGAATCAGAAAAACTAAGGCAATTGAGTTAGCGATTACACTAGTGTGTGTGTTTTTGGTCTTCATTCGTGCTTTTGTTTTCCCTTGGCAGAACTCATGGATATTTACTTTTTTGCCTCTTAAGCTTTTAGGAGGGTCTCTAAAATAATTCCATAATGTGAATTAATTAATATATTGTAATCCTTCTAAGCTCATGAAAAAACTATATGAATAGCCATCCAACATGAGCATTGATGGGCCACAATGCATTACAGTAAATAAATACCAAACACCTTTAATGTGAATATCCCATATTTTGGGAAACCTCAATTTGTACAACTATGAACATGAGGTTCAGACATTCCCTAAATTGAGCTACAGATACAATGCAATCCCTAGCAAAATCCCTACTAGTGTTTTGTGTAGAAAGTGACAACCTAATCCTAAAATTCATATGGAAATGCAAGAGTCCCAGAACAGCCAATACAATCTTGAAAAAGAAGAACAACGCTGGAAAATTCACACTTCCTGATTTCAAACTTTGGTACACAGCAACAGTTATGAAGACAGTGTGCTAGAGATGTAATGACAGGCTTATAGATAAATCAGGGGAATGAAACTGAGAATCCAGAAATAAACCCTTGCATCTATGGCCAATTGATTTTAAACCAAAGTACCAAGATATCTGAAAGAATATTCTTTTCAATATTCAAAATGGTTCTGGGAATACCTGGATATATGCGCATGCAAGAGAATGAGGTGTGACCCTAACTCACATCATACACAAAAAACAACTCAAAATTGATCAAAGACCTAAATGTAAGAGCTAAAACTATAAAACTCAGACAAACACATAGGTTTGACAACATGGATGGACCTAGAGGATATTATACTAAGTGAAATAAATCCGATAGACAAATACCATAACGATCTCAATTATACGTGGAATCTAAAACAAACAAGTGCACAGATAAAAAAACAGGTTATTGCTAAGGTGGGGGATGTTGGATGAAGGGGTTCAAAAGGTACAAACTCCCAGTTATAAAATAAATAAGTCATGGGGATGTAATGTATAACATCGTCACTATAGTTAGCAATACCATATTGCATACTTGAAAGTTGCAAGATAGTAAATTAGATCTTAAGAATCTCATCACAAGAGAAAAGTTAACTATTTATGATGATGGATGTTAACCAGAGTTATTGTGGTGGTCATTTTGCAATATATAAAAACATATTAGAAAATAGTCTGGGAGTCCCTCCAAAGATTAAACACACAATTTCCCTATAACCCAACAATTCCACTCATAGATATTGTATATTTGAGAGAAATGAAAACATATGTCCACACAAAAACTTGTATAAGGATGTTCATAGCAACATTACTCATAATAGCAACTCAAATGTCCATCAACTGAAGAATAGATCATTAAAATATAGCCTATATCTATACAACAAAATAATATTCAACAATATAAAAGAGTGAAGTACTGACAAGTGCTACAACATGGATGAAACTTGGAAATCTTATGCTAAGTCAAAGAAGCCAGTCACAACAGATCACATATTATATGATTTTATTTATCTCAATATTCAGAATAAGCACATCTATAGAGATAGAAAGTATAATACAATTGGCTGCCACGGGCTAGTGGGAGGAAAGGGAGAGTGACAGGTAATGCGCAAGGCTAATGGGTACAGGGGTTTCTTGCGGGAGTGAGTGATGGGACTGTTCTAAAGTTGTGGGAATGATCACACTACTCTGTGATTACACTAGAAACTCTGAAATGTAGATTTTAAATGAGTTAAATTGTATGGTATGTGAATTATATCTCAATAAAGCTGTTAAAAAAAAACACCCCAGAATGGGATCCTGTTTCTCCCATTCCCCCTCTGGTTAACAAAACTGTTTTCTGCTCCTCCTTGCTAGGAGTAGGTCTCCTTTCCTTTCCGGATTAATGCAAAAAATTATCTGAAAACAGAGATCTAATCTCTATAAAGCTGCTGGCTCATAATTTTCCAGGGACAGAATACACATATATGAACTATAATTACTGCTAAAAGTCTGCTTTCCCAGTATCTGTAGGGTTAATAGCCAACTTAATTTCTTCATGGCAGAGGGGACAATATCATTAATAAATATTTGAAAGTCAGAGAGAAGGTAATCTTCCTTAAGAGTAAATTTCAATATATTAAAATGTCACTATATTTGCTAAGTCAACTATTTTATTTTATTTTTAATCGAATTTTTTGGAGTAACATTTGTTCACAAAACCATAGGCCCTGAACTTTACTGTGAGTGAAAAATGATCCTTCTTTCCAATTTGCAATCAGGCTTTGGCATTCCATTACAATACAATTTTTTAAGAAAACTATACCATGTACTGAAAATGATAGGAGGTAATTGAATAAAGGTATTCTCAATTGGAAAGCAACAGTGGCTGCTTAATATTTCTACTAAAGAAAAAAATAAGATGGGAAGAGATTCACCTGCACCATGAACTTCAGCCACAAACGATTAACCTACAGATTTCTTGTACTCACAAAGAAAAATCATTTAACAGTGAAGTTGTAGTTCCCCTCTTTGAAGAGCTTTAAACATAGACCTCGTCTTTACCCCTAAGCAAAGATTACCGTGTGTTCCAGACAGAGAGCAAAGGAACATGAATCAAAGTGACCTGTGAGCATACTCAACCACACGAACATTTGAACAACAAAACAGAGAAATGATCTGTGTTTTTGGAGCACCGCTTTCCCTCCTCCCCAAATAAACGTTGCTTCTGGGAAGAGTCATAGGTCATTCACGAGTCCTCATTGGTGGGACACAAACCACTGTCTCTTCTGACTGATCTCTATCTATGCTCACTCATCCAGGCTTTATATACCTCCTCCTATAAGACATAGATTCCAATATTTATTTCCCCAGGCTTGATCCCTTCCTTCAACACCAGATTCCTATATGCAATTCCCTTCTAGACATGTCCACATGAATAGCTTACAGGTATCTCAAATTTAACAGGTTCCAAACCAAACTTCTGATACTCATTGATTCCCCCCATAAGACTGTTCCCCCTGCCATCATCTCCATCTTCATTAATCACGCAATTCCTGCCAGCCACTTGTTCAATCCAAAACTCTCAGGGTCATTATAGACTCTTCCCTTTCTCTCATGGACAAACCATTAGCAAATCCTTTCATCTCTACCTTCAAAATATACCCCAAATCTGACTACTTTCAACACCTCCACTATTACCATCATCAATCCTAATAGCCTCTTTTTTTTAAATCCTCACCCAAGGACATGTTTATTAATTTTAGAGAGAGGGGAAGAGAGGGAGAGAGAAGGAGAGAAACATTGATGTGATGGAGAAACAGATCTGTTGCCTCTCCTACGCACCTTGACAGGAGACGGAACCCACAACCTAGGCATGTGCCCCAACCCTAAATGAACCCCGCGGCCTTTCAGTTTACCAACTATGCTCCAACGGAGCCACACCTGCAGGGGCAACCCTAATAGCTTAATTGATCTCCCTGTTCAACCTTAGTCCCACCTTTAGCCTATTCTCCACATGGCAACCAGAGAGATGTAAATCACCCTTCTCAAAACCTTTCTATAGCTCCTCATCTAACTCAGGGAAAAAGCCAGAGTCTTTACTAAGCCCTGCATGATCCAGACCCCTTAACTCTCTGGCTTCAGTTCATCACAAACTCACAGGCACACAGGCACACACGCACACATGCACTCAAGCAAGTACTCACGTGTGCATGTACCTGTGCTCACACACACCTGAATGCACTCATTGCATCAGCCACATTGATCCCTTTCCTGTAACCTGAATTTGTCAGTACTCTCATCTCAAGGCCTTTACATCAACCATTCCCTCTACCTGGAACACTCTCCGTGGATACCCCTGATGACTTCCTCGCCTCCTTCAGGTCTTTGCTCAATGTCACCTTCACAGCACTGAAAGTATAGGAGAAGGCAGTCAGATACTTACTTCTGTTAAAATGAGGGGAGGGTTTGCGTGAAAAATATTGAGTCGGCCAAAAAGTTCTTTTGGTTTTTTCCCTAAGATGGCTCTAGTAGTATTTAGTCATCCTTAACTTCATTTGAAACAATTTTGTTTGATTGTATTGTGACAACTGTCATATCAGTGTGCATTTAAAATAAACTTATCAAAACAGGTGAATTTTTGTGTAGCCATTTTAATATTGAAGATGAGAGGAAATATGCAACATTATCAGCACATTATGTTTTATTGTTACAAGAAAGGTACAAACGCAACTGAAATGCAAAAAAAGATTTGTGCGGTGCATGGAGAAGCTACTGTGACTGATCGAGCATGTCAAAAGTGGTTTGTGAAGCTTCCAGGGGAGGTTTCTCTCAGTTGAAGGTGATAGCGACCAAATCAAGATGTTAATTGAGAACAAGCAATGTTATACCACGTGGGAGACAGCTGACATACTCAAAATATCCAAATCAATAAAGTTATTGGTGAAAATGAAAAATGTGTCTTTTATTTCACAGAAAAAAAAAAAACAGACAGACTTTTTGGCCAACCCAATAAATGGGAAGAAGTTCTGTGAATGACACTGGTCTCTCACCAGGAGCTAACTGCCTCTGGGGCAAGACCTTGGCAGCAATCACATAAGAGGTATCTTCCCTTCTGGGCTGACCTGTGCTTCTGCCCTGGGGCAGATGAATTGCAGGATTTTCCTGGTGCCTTCAGAGGGTGCTTACTTGAAAAGATGCTATACAGAGATACTACCTTTCAACCAGCTTCTAAGACTGAAGTGCCTCCTGGGCATGCTCAAAATATGCAATGAACAAAATGCCTCTTAATTTTCTGATAGATTCTGAAGACACTTGTTTGTTTTAGAAGTAAAATATTACAATTTCACATACTGTCATACCTCAATTTACAAGAGAACACAGGTTTTACTGATAACTTATTAAACATTATCAACCGTCCGGAACATAACTAAGAACTAGAAAGAAAGGAAATAAGCTTTTATGCAATCGGAATAGGTATCACAGAGTCCATACACTAAAGTTGATATACATGAGTAGTAGCCTATCGCAACCCTACTCATAGTCTATTTACTCCTATTCTGCAGGCAATTCTAGCAAGTTTGGTTATCTCATTTCTAGCTCATAACAACACATCAGAAGGAGGGATGAAGGCGGGAGCATAGAGGATTAGGTATAACTGCTAGTTGGTATTAACCGTTAAAATAACAGTAGCAAGAAATGACAGCTAACAAAGAGGGGGTGTATGGAAGACTAGAAAAACAGGCATTACAAATTAAGAGGCAGAACAATCTGTGTCCAATATAATGAAGGGACAAATGGCCCTCCACAATTTAGGAGCCCTTGAGGCAACACTATATACAGCACATTAAAATAACTACTACTATCAAAAGGATAACCTTGAGTCATTAAGAATGGATGCAGCCCTGGTTGATGTGGCTCAGTTGATTGAGGGGGCCAGTCCCAGCTGGGGGCATGCCAGAGGCAGCTGATCTACGTTTCTCTCACACATCGATATTTCTCTCCCTCTCTTTCTCCCTCCCTTCCCTGCTCTCTGAAAATAAATAATAAGTAAAAACTTTTTTAAAAATTAAAAAGGAATCTTATAGTAAATGTGGACTACATCTATGCTAGACTTTCTCTGAGTTACCAAGGTAATCCATCTAAGTAGATTTAAAGGAAGAACTTCACTTTAGTGCCAGGTGTTATTTAATGGATGCCACAGATGAGGGTAAGAAATAAGATTCCCTTCTTTCCAGCCCCAGACTGATATTAGTCAGCTCCTTCTGAATGTTCCACAAAAGCCACATATCCAAAACTGAACCCCAAATTTGTTTTTCCTCTTCCATTTCCTCCTTTAATGATACCTCTCCCCACCCAATCACCCTAACTAGAAACCTGGAATTAACCTAGTCTCCTTCCCTGTTCTTCAAACCTCAGACTTAGTCACCATGTCATATAAATTTTGCCCTCTTAATTCCTCAAGCTTCTCCCTTTTACCCCATCTCCAGAATTGACTTAGTCCATGCCTCCATCCACTCTTGCCCTGTTTTCTACAATTGCCGCCTTATTAGCCACTCTATTTTCAGTCCTCTTCCTCTCTGCTGCAAACTTCACACACTGTGTCCTCCACACAATGACCAGAGTGATATTTGTAAAAGCAAGAAGCACCACCGTGCATTGTCATTGTTGCACTGTACAACCCTAGCAAGGGCCAGTCTGTGTGAATGCAGCCCCTAAGGGTTTTGCAATGCACAACCTGTACAACCATATGGAGAGGGCATTGCTCTATTCCCCGACCTAAAACACTTCAATGAGCCCCCATTACCCTACAAATAAAGTAAAGCCTTTTAATAAGCCTTACAAAGCTCTGCCTGATCCAGTCCCTGCCAACCTCTCCAAATTTCTCTCTTGTACTTTCCACAACTTACATTCTGCTCATTTTAAAAAAAGTTTCCAAGACCTATTATGCTGTGGCCTTTCTGCTTGTTTTTGCACATCTTATTTCCTTTGTCTAGAATACCCTCGGCCCTACCTATCCCCACCACACTCCATCCCCATCCTCATTCCACAGGAACTCTGTATATATCCTTGAAGATTCAATTCATGCATTACCCTTTCACTGAAGACTTCCCTTAACTCTCTAAGTGTAGCCTATCTTTCCCTCCTATGGCTGTGCCCCACAGCAGGTCATGCATGAGCAAGTATAATGAACTTATCACACTGTAGCATGTTTCTGGTAGTCTATAAATGGTCATTATTGAAGTGATGTTCCAGAAAGTTCTGTACCACGATAAAAAGCTTTGTAAATATATTTTAAATATATGAATATTTTTTAAATACATGAATTCCTCCTCACATGCAAGAGCATCGTGTTCTAGCCGCATAGGTACAAACCACTTGCTTTCAGGACATTCTGTTGGTCCACAGGGAGGTAGATGGCACTGCTAAAAATGCTGAAAGGCAGAAAAGTACTGCAAACCTGCATGAAAACACAGCACAGCAACTGGTGTCATTCAGGTCTGTGATGCATAATCCCCAGGAAAAGGGTATCTGCCAGCCCTGAATAAGGAGGGATATTTGGACTGTGTGTTGTGGCCACCTCATTTATGGAAAACTACCACCGAATCTATTTTTTGGATGCCAAAACTCCCATTGCAAGACTTAGCACGTGCTAAACCAAATGACAATGGGAGTAGAGGAAGGCATGTCCATCAATTGCAGTACCTCTCAGACTGCTCTGAAAAGCCCTAGCTGAACTTAGAAGTCCCAGAGTCTCACCCCGTTCTCAGCTTGCTTCCGCGCCCCAGTCCGCAGAGTTCCAAAGGAACTGAGGTCCTCAGGGCAAGCCGCAGAGTCTCAAGCACCAACCACAAAACTTGGCACCTCCAGCTGGGTAAACGTCTGTGCATCACTGATGGCAAGTGACCAAGCTCAGATTACACCGCTCGCACCCCTGATGGAAACCGCGACAGCGGCAGAAAAGTTTTTGTGGGTTTATTGAGTTTTGTTTGTTTGTCCTCACAAACGAAAACGTCTGCCTTTGTAGCGAGGACCCCACGAGGCAGGAAGCTCATGGACCAAGCGGGAAAGACGCACTAGCCGGGAGAAAGCCCGAGTCGCCGGCGGCACTGCTTCTCTCCAACTGCGGTGCGGGTGTCTCAGAATCCCAGTGCCTTTTTAGACTTCGTTCCCCCGCATGTATTATTCAACCCCCGCCCCTCGCTTTTCCAGCATTCAAGGAATATTACAAGGAACATGCACCCTCGGAAGGTTGGCTTCTGGTCTGCAGGAGGCACAGTTGGAAGATACCGTCTATCCTCACCTCTCTGGAGACACACAGGAGCGGGTGAGGACTGCAGAGGGAACCTGAACCAACCACGGCGGCGACATCCTCGCCCCGCTGCCCACACTTTCTCACGGTGCGCCTGCGGGCCGGAGCGGAGAGAGGCACACCCCGCAGCCCGGCGGCGGCCGGAGAAACAACGGGAGCTGGGAGCGCCACCGCAGAGGGGACGGGTGTGTGTGCGCGGGGGGCGAGGGAAGACAAAGTGTGCGAGCCGGGCGGGCTAGGGAGGGAGCGGGAGAGGAGAGGAGAGGAGAGCGCCAGCCAGCTAGGCAGGAGCCAGGGCCGCCGAGCGGTGCGCGCAGGAGGGTACCTACCTGCGACGAAGACGGTTGGCAGGAGACAGAGGTTGCTGTTGCCACACGTCTCCACACGCTTCCCGCGCTCCTGGGCCATGGCCATGTCCACCTGCAGAGGGATAATCCGGGTAGTAGAAACGGACGCGCAGCCATCCTGGTCAGGGGGCAGATCCAGGGTCCTGCCGCCCAGCAGAGGGGTCTGTGGCGCCGAGGCCTGAGGCACGTGCCGCGCCGCCAGAGTGGGCGAGCCCAGGTAGGGCCGGGAGCCGTCCGCCGCCATCCGCACGCGGGAGTCCGGACTGGGACCGCCACCCTGGCCGTCCGCCGCTGAACTCCGCCCCGCGTCCGCCCCTGCGCGTCCACGCACCACCGGAGGGGTCGTGCCGCCGGGCCCGTTCGGCCCCGCGGTGGCCAGCTCGCCTGCCCCCCGCCCACTAATCCGCAAGTGGGGCCAGGGGCACCGGAGGTGGCAGAGCGTTGCGCGCCGGGAGCCCAGGAACTTGCTCAGAGTTTGGGGCCCCCGGTGGAGTGCTTCAGGCTGCCGCCACCGCGAAGGCAACTCCTCCAGGGTGCGCACACACGCCCCCGCTTAGCTTGCGAGAGGATGGGAGGAGGCGGGGGATGTGGAGGAGGGGCTCAAGTAGCCAAAAGGGAGAACCCCTGCGGCGTCGCCCATTGTCAGGGAGGGAAGGCCGGACTAGGCCAGCACACGTGGTGGGAGGAGCTGGCCTGTCCTCGCACTCCATGGCAACTCTTGCAAGTCTTGGCGGTTCCTTAGCATCCCAGCTCGCACTGGCCAGAGCGAAAATTCGCCACTCGGGGGAGTTGCTCAGTGCAGGCACCGGCAGGTGGCCCTGCCAGGACTGCTGTCCCTGCCGGCGCCAAGAGGAGACTAGCCCTGGGCAGCATGAAAGAGCCTGTACTGAAGCCGGAATATATGCCCTCCCACCCCAAACGCGCGCACGCAAACACACACACATTCGTTCCTGCCCCTTGGGAAAGCTAAATCCCTTGCCCTCCAGATCCCTGACTCATAAACTCTGGGGTCCTAGAAAGCCCCCTGTATAAATACCTGGGCTACCATCTCTCAGAGGCTTGGGTATCTTCACATGTCTTAAGGCGAAAAAAAAAACAAAAACAGGAAGGTAAAGGCAGGCAACTCCTTAAAGGAGCCTGGTGGGAAAGGAAAGGAGCTATAGCTCCAAGGGATCTGGTATAGAAAAGATGGGGCTCTGCAGGCCTGGAAGGAAAGGAGTGAGCAGGGCCTGCAGGATCCCTGGAAATCCCAGGACGCTGCAGCCAGCAGAGAAGAGACCAGGGGTGTCAGTATAAAAACTATTCAAGTCTGAAACCAAGTCAGTGACACGGGTTCTCCCAGTTTCGCTCTAATGCTAGAAGTCTTCACAAGAGTTGTAAGTGCCAGTTCTTTATTTAATCCTACCCTTTTCAGAATGGTCTATCCGGAGAGTGGTCTGATGTTACATAGTCCAATCATTCCAAGTGGATCTCTTAAGTACTCTATGGGGAGTCACTGATTTATACCTGAGGAGAATGGGTCCACACAAAGTACAAAAGGTAAGACTGAGTAGGGGAGGAACACACACGCGAGCGCACAGAAACACTTTTTCCTCTAGCCAGCTTAAGCTCTGTCTGAATGTGTCAAGTCAACAGGCAAAATGTTTGCCAGCCTCTCTCTTGAATATGTGCAGATGGGAGAGGAGCCACTGCTTTTAATTGCCCCCTCTGCTGTGGACAAGATGACATTAAGAATTCCACCAGTGCTACAGTCGTTCTTTTACAACAATTTAAGTTAAAATTAAATAAAAATAGCAGCCTATAAAAAGTAGTAAATGACTATATAGGAGGATATCTTTTATAACCACGGGGTAGAGAAGGCTTTACTTAGCATAATAACAAAGGTATGCAATTGATCCACATATGGAAAGATACCCTGCTATATTGTCAAGTGAAAAAGGTAAGATGCAAAACCATGTTTATAGTTCGATGCCACTTTTTAAATCCCATACATGTGCATATGCATAGAAAATAGCTGGGAAGGACACAAACCTCTAACAGTGGTGGTGCCTGGAGACGGAAAATAACAATTAAAACAATTCAGTGGAGAAATTTTTTTTTTTCAAAAAGGGTGCTGGGGCCACTGAACAGCTATATGCAAAACAATGAAGTTGGACCTGTACCTTACATCACATACAAACATTATTCAAAGTAGATCAATGATCTAAATGTGTTAAAATTATAAAACTACTAGAGAAAACAAAGACATAAATATTCAAGACCTTGAATTGGACAATACTTTTTAAAATTTTTTAATTGACTTGAGAGAAAGAGAGAGAGGAAGGGAGAGAGAGAAACGTCTATTTGCTGTTCCACACATCCACACATTCATTGGTTGATTTCTGCATGTACCCTGACCAGGGATCAAACCACAACCTTGGTGCATCAGGACAGTGCTCCAACCAACTGAGCTACCCAGCCAGAGCAGTCGATGTTTTCTTAAATTACACCAAAAGGACAGGCAGGAAAAGAAAAACTAGATAAAGTAGATTTCATTAAAAACATTTTTTAATATGTGTGAAAAATCACTATCAGCCCTGGCTGGTGTGGCTCAGTTGATTGAGTGCTGGCCTGTGAACCAAAGGGTCACTGGTTCAATTCCCAGTCAGGGCACATGCCTGGGTTGCGGGCCAGGTCCCCAGTTGGGGGCATGTGAGAGGTAACCAATCCATGTATCTCTTGAACATCTATGTCTCTCCCTTTCTCCTTCCCTTCCCCTCTCTCTAAAAGTAAATAAATAAAATCTAAAAAACAAACAAACAAACACTATCAGGAAAATGAAAAGACAACTCACAGAATGGGAGAAAATGTTTGGAAATCATATTTCTGACAAGAATCTAGTGTCCAGAATATATAAAGAACCCTTACAGTTCTAAGATAAAAAGACAAATAAAGTAACTTTAAAATGAACATAGGATTTAAACAGATATTTCTCTAAAGAAAATGTACAAATGATGGAGAAGGGAGAAGTACATGGAAAGATAATTCAACATCATTAGCTATCAGGTAAATGCAAGTCAAAACCACAATGAGATACTACTTCATCCACTCTAGAATGGTTATAATTTTTTAAAAAGACAGACAATAACAAGTGTTGGCAAGAATGTAAAGAAAATGAAACTTTCATTAATTGTTTATGAGAGTGTAAAATATTGTAGTCACTGTGGAAAATAGTCTGGCAGTGCCTCAAAAAATTAAATATAGAGTTAACACATAACCCCAGCAATTCCACTGCCAGGTATCTATCCAAGAGGGATTAAAATGTGCCCACCTAGAGATTTGTACACAAATGTTTATAGCAGTATTATTCATAATAGCCAAAAGGTTGAAACAACTTAAATGTCTATCAACAGATAAATGGATAAACAAAATGTATATCCATACAAGAAATATTATTATATTCGGGTACATGCTACAACATGGATGAACCTTGAAAACAATATACTTAAGTGAATTATGCCAGTCACGAAAGACCGCACATTTTATGATCCCATTTATACGAAATGTTTAGAATAGTCGATATACTGATAAAAAGTAGAATAGTGGTTGCCAGGGAATGGGGAGGATGGAGGGATTGGGAATCACAACTAAGGGGATTGGAGTTCTTTTCTGGGGGGTAATGAAATGTTCTAAAATTGATTTTGCTGATAGATGGTCAATTCTGTGAATATAATAAAAGCCATTGAATCATGCAGTTTAATGAGTAAAATGCATGGTATTTTAACTTTATCACAATAAACCTGTTTAAAATACCCTTAGCATGCAAACAGTATTTGTAAATTAATAAGAAAATGTGATGAAAATGGTCAAAAGATAGGAATAGATAACTCTCAGGGGAAACACAATTAAAAAAACCTAATATATGCATATACATATGCATGCTTATATAAATGCTCACCTTCAATAATTATAAAAATAAGCCAAAGAATCCCAAGATATCATTTTTCACTCATCAAATTGGTACAGACTTTTTAAACACTCGACATTAGTTAATGGGGTGAGCCAAGCACTTTCATGCACTGCAGGAGTGTAAGTTGGTACAACCTTTCTGGAAAGCAATTTGGCTATTAGTATTGAGAACCTTAAAATGTACATATCCTTTGATGCAACAAACCTCCTTCAAGGAATTTCTCCTGCAGAAATAATCAGAGATTTTTTGCAAAGATTTATATGCAAGGATGTTCTCTATAGCATTATTATTACAGTCCCAATAGGAAACAACCTGTAGGTCAAACAATAGCAGGGTTAATAAATTATGGTACAGCACACCTATAAAATGGATTATGAAGCATTTATTTCAAATGATATTTTCTTGTGGTGATAGAACCCTTCTGTGTCTTGATTGTATCAATGTCGATATACTGGTTGTGATATTAAACTATAGTTTTGTAAAATGTTGCCATCAGGGAAACTGGGTAAAGGTTATAAGAGATCTCTCTGCATTATTTCTTACAACTGCTTATAAATCTACAAGTATCTTAAAATAAAAGTCTAATTTTTTAATTATATTTTTAAAGAATTTTTACAAACACAAGAAAGCATTCATGATCTTTAGGTGATTGGATTATCTGTATTCAGTATAATCTCAACTACATGCCCATCCTACCAGCACCCCCAATCCAGGGTAGGAACGTGACCCAGGCCTAGTAAATTAGTGTAATCAGAGAGGTTTGCCACTGTGATAGGCTTAAACTAATGAGACACCACCCCAGGGCTTTCTGGAAGCAATGCAAAGAAGTATTATAGATAGAATTACAAGTTATAGGGGTGCGATAAACCTAGGGCTGCAAACACAGCCTGCCTAAGAATGAAACCAATGCAATAAAAGCAGTTACATGGACATCTAGATCCAATCATGCCCAAAGAAATCTCCACACCCTGGATTTTTCAGTTACATAGATCAATAAATTTTCTTCTGTGCTTCAACCAGTTTGCAGTTGAATTTCTTTCATTTACAACCAAAAGAATCCCAACCAGTGCATTACTATTGATACATATAATCTCATTTAACTGTGAATTGACATCATGACACCTTCTAGGTGCATATATAAACCCAGAAATGCATGGTAGATGCTTGGGAGCCTCTTTGACAGCCTGGGATAAGTAAGATCAAACAGGTTAATGAATTAATTAATGTGAACCCAGGCCCTGGCATTGACCTAAAGTTTACCCTTTCTCAGGAAATATTATTTCATTTGGTACCATTTTTAAAAATTTCCATTTGTCACCATTTTGACAGCCAAAACTTCGCTTTCCAAGGAAAACACTGTTTCAAGAGGCAAATATTGTAATTTCTGCTATTTGTTACAGAAAGTGACTGCTTGATACTTTTCTCTGCTCTGATGGAAAAATGCTTTTTCTTTTTTCATCTTTTAGGTAAAAGTGACCAAAAAACCCTCTTTTTTTAACAAAGGGATTTTATGTATTTTCTTATTCATTGATCTGAGAGAGAGAGAGAGACCAATTTGTTGTTCCACTTATTTACACATTTATTGGTTGATTTGTGTGTGTGCCCTGACCCAGAGGCCGAATCCACAGCCTTGGCATATTGCAATAATGCCTAACCAACTCGGCTATCCAAATAGGGCCCAAATACTTTTTCTAAAATGCTTTAAAGAATATTTCCAAGTTGATTATACTTGTAGCAAAGCAAACAACTCCTCTGGTAAATGTTGGTAGTCTTTTTATGAAATGCTTTGGACACTTTCTCAGACTATGAGGCTACATTAGAAATGTAAATATTAACTACTTGGGGAAAATTTGATTCAGAAGTAGAAATTTGCAATCATTACTTCCGAACTCCTTAATTTTTGGCTAGGACTGCCTCTTTACACATTAGCCATGATGAATTTAGGGCTAAACCATGAAATGGAAATAGATTGTTTGCTGCTTAATTTCTATCCAAATATTTATTTAGGTGAATTGGAACTGAAGACTGGCATCTGAAAAGATGATCAAGTTATACAGCTTGATTTAAGGAAACCACTTTCACCAGAGTGATTCTATAGGTCACATGAGGATAAAAATATGTACAGGTAAATAGATCCAAGCTGAGGCCCATTATTATACATAGTACCTTGTTATTTCTCAAAAGTATGTATTCTTTGGTAACAATGACCAATGAAAAACATAAGATGTGTTATTTCCTTTATATAAGGTCAAATTTAAAGATCCAAGTTTTTATAAGATTAGCTAGCAGGTCACAATCTTAATTTGATATAAGTCAGAGTTGTTGCTAGTACTATTATTAATAAAGTTAATAAGTGAACCATCTTCATTTTCACATTTCACCTTCCTTCATTCACACCTGCAAGTACTTTTTCACTTGTCATCTCATTTGATCCTCCCAACAAGCCTGCAAGGAAGGCTCACTTTATTTATCCTCACTTTCCAGGTAAGGAAACTGAGGTTTACAGAGACTAAAAGTTGCCCAAGCTCCTACTATTAGTCTGTAACATAACTAGAACTAAACTATTAAGTCTGTTGACTCATCCTACCATTTTTGAAGTAAAAACAATCACACAAATGAATTGTGGTTTTCAAATCTTGAGCTTGATACATTACTCCAAACCAAAATTCTATATTTCTCTCTCTCTCTCTCTCTCTCTCTTTCTCTCTCTCCTTCTTTCTCTCTAAGAGATAACCAGTTTTTAAAATATTTTTTCAATTGCAGTTGGCATTCAATATTATATTAGTTTCAGGTGTAGAGGATAGTGGTTAGGCATTTATAAACTTACAAGATGATGCCCCTAATAAGGACTCCTATCTTTTAAAGAGGAATCTTAGTGTGTATACAGTGCAGTCTCCAAAATCCATTAAGAAATTCACCTGTTAGTGATTGCAATGTCGGCATTAAAGATTCTAGTATACCAGTATACCATGCTTTTTCTTTTGGTAATAGCTTTATTGAGATATAACTCACCGAGATGTGCAACCAGCACAAAAATCTAATTTTAGAACATTGCATCACTCCATAAAGAAACCCATACCCTTTAACTGTCACCTCCCCAAGTGCCCCATCCACATCAGCCCTAGGCAACTACTAATTGAGTTTCTGTCTCCATGGATTTTTCTATTCTAGACAATTTTATGTAAGTGTAATCATACCATATGCAGCCTTTTGTGCCTGACTTTTTTCACTTAGCATAATGTTTTCAAGGTTTATCCAAGTTACAGCATTGTGTCAGTGCTTCATTTCAAGTAATATTTCATTGTATGGATATGCCACATTTAATTTAGCCATCCATCATTTAATGAATACTATGCATTTTTCCTATATAAATATTGAAACCTTGATATTTTTGAACTAAAAATATTTTTTCTCCTTAGAACACTGTTATTTTAAAAATCTAATCTTGAGAGTGAGTACAGAAGTATATCCTGCACAAAAATTTCAAATCAGAGATATATTCGTTTTCCAGGTGTTCTGAGGACCTCCCTCCTCTGTGCAAAACCCTTCCAAGGTCTCTTACTATTGTTGAGATGGCTGATTCTTGGTTATCTGTGAGATCGAACACCTTTTTCTGTTTCTTAGTCATCTAGCTATTCTCTTGGAGACTGTTTGTACCTGTGGTCTGTTTCCAGAGGTCCCTGATGAAATAAACTTCGGATGGGGTATGTATATTAAAATAAAAGGGCTGGGGAAAGAAAGAAGTTATGATAGGGGGATGATGAAAGGAGAAGGATGGGGGTTGGGGGTGTTGTTAGGCCCAATTCCCAGAGATTCCACTTGAACTTGACCACTTCCTTTTCCCTAATTTAGGTTCTCTCTGTTTCCCTCTTGCCTTTCCATCCAGACCAGATTTCTTTTCTTAGGATCCTATCACTCCTTCTTGATGGTAATTTATTCTACTCACCACCATCTTTTTCAGTCATCCTATCTTGAGGCACTCAAGCCAGAAGGACAGAACAACCTCATCTGACCCTCTCCTGGGAGGAACATATTATAGAGAAGGAGATGATAACCATATTTCAATTTTTAATAAAATACTAATATTCTGGTGTGACTAACAATACATTTGCAGCTGAAGGAGAATACCACCACCACTACCAAGCCATGAAGACAGAGGCCTGGGACATCAATTAAAATCTAGCATTGAGCTACATCTTAACCATCTATTCTGTCTCTTTCTATTGCAGACCTCTCCAAGCAACTGTGGTTCTTTGAAGGCAAAGGACAGTCCTCCCCTCACCTTCTTCCCAATGTTTAACCAAGGCTAGTCCATGCAAAACTTAGCCTGAGTGATTTGAAATTACAGATGGAATGCACTATTTGTTTCTTTTCTATTCTAAGAGGCCACACAGGTTTTGTTTTTAAATTTATAAATCCACAAAGATGAAGAGAACGGGCAAGGGTCTCTGGAAGAAGACGTGATTTCAACACCATTTGGGAAATCAAAAGTAAATAAAGGCATGATTATTAAATGTGAGAGAGCTGCAGACTGGGTGGGGTGGGAGTGGAATTCAGCAGAAACAGATATGGATTACAGAGAGTTACCTTGCCTATCAGAAACCTGGAAAGTCTTGGGATTCGGAGATACCAGATAGTGAGGGGTAAGGGTGAGACCTGGACCAAAAAAGACAGACTCATTAGAAGATTCTGTGGGGAAAGTCTCTCCTGTATCCCCAGCTACATCTTTTACACCTTCAACCCCATTCACACACGGCACTCCTCACCCTTGCAAGAGCACAGACTTCTGTAGGGAACTTCGAGGGCCTTCAAAAAAATTCCAAATTTTATTTAGGGGTCTCCCATCACATGATTCTACTCGTCATCTTTCTCACCCTAAAGCAAAGCCTTTCAGTTTGTCATCCCCATCTATAAACTCCCCAGTCAGCTTTTCTGGGCTTCATTCTAAAATATGAGCAGGCTGGCAAGGATCACTAAATATTTGAAGTAAATGACTCTAATGGTCCCTTTTATATGCCAATTTAGTTAGGCTATAGTTAAGGTGTTGCTATGGGGTATTTTGTAGAAGTCTATTAACTTCTACAATCAGTTGACTTTAAGTAAATTGTCCTTGAAAATTTGGATGGTCTTATCCAACGGACTGAAAACCTTAAACAGCAAAACAGAGGCTTGCCTGAAGAAGAAGAAAATCTACTTCAAGCCTGTAAATTAGCACCTGCCTGAGATTCCACCCTGCAGACCTGCCATGTTGATTTTAAATTCACTGTTATACAATACATCATCTGTATATTGAATTGTGTTCACCACCCCAAGTCAAGTCTCCTTCCACCACCATTTACCCCCCTTTATCCTCTCCTACATCTCCCCATCCCCCCTTCCCTCTGGCAATCACCACACTGTTGTCTGTGTCTGCGAGTCTTTCCTTTTTTTTTCTTTGTTTAATCCCTTCACCCTTCCCACCCAGCCCCAATCCCCGCCCCTCAGACAACTATCAGTGTGTTTTCTGTATCCATGAGTGAGTCTCCACTTTTTTTTATTAGGTTATTGTGTTCATTAGATTCCACATATAAGTGAAATCATATGGTACTTGTCTTTCCCTGACTGGCTTATTTATATTGGGTTGGCCAAAAAGTTTGTTTGTTTTGTTTTGTTTTTTCCCATGAGATGGTTCTAGTAGTGCTTAGTTGTCTTGAACTTAATTCAAAACCATTTTGTTACATTGTATTGTGACAGCTGTCATATCAGCATGCATTTGTTAAAAAAGCATCAAAATTGGTGAATTTCTTTGTAGCCATTTTAATATTGAAAATGGAAGAAAATACGCAACTTTTTTGGCATATTAGGATTTATTATTTCAAGAAGGGTAAAAACACAATTGAAATGCAAGAAAAGATTTGTGCAGTGTATGGAGAAGGTGCTGTGACTGATTGAATGTATCAAAAGTGGTTTGCAAAGTTTCGTGCTGGAGATTTCTTGCTGGATGATGCTCCACGGTCACTTGGGTAGACCAGTTGAAGTTGATAGAGATCAAATCAAGACATTAATTGAGAACAATCAACATTATTCCATGCGGGAGATAGCCAACATACTCAAAATATTGAAATCAATAAAGTTATTGGTGGAAATGAAAAATGCCTATTATTTTGCAGAAAAAACTAAACAGACTTTTTGGCCAGCGCAATAAAATTACAGATGGTCACTAGACTTGTGGTGATTATTTTAAAATGTATACAAATATCAAATCATTATGTTGTACACTTGAAGCTGATACAAGGTTATATGCCAATTATGCTTCAGTAGAAAAAGGAAGAATAGAGAAGATGGGGAGCAGCATTTCAAAGAAATAATGGACTAGAAAAATGTTTTTCCACAACTGAGGAACAAGAGTATTTTTTTAAAGATTTTATTTTTAGAGAGGGGGGAAGGGAAGGAGAGAGAGAGGAATAGAAACATTGATGTGCAAGAGAAACATCGATTGGTTGACTCTTGCACACCCCCAAATTGGGACCTGGCCCGCAGCCCAGTCACGAGCCCTGACTGGGAATTGAACTGGTAACCTTTCAGTTGCAGGATTGCTCGCAACTCACTGAGCCACACCAGTCAGGGTGGAACAGGAGTATTTGTATTTAAAAAGTCCTGATTTTTTAAAAGTACACTGAAAGACACCCTAATGAAGTTTTAAGGACACCAGGGATATGAAAAACACCTAAATATTTCCAGAGCGGGAAAAATAAATCCCTTAGAAAGGAATAAAAGTCAAAACAGCACTGAATTTCTCAGTAGCAATAGAGGATTCTAGAGACTAATGGAAAAATACATTAAAATTATGAGGAAAAAATTTTTCAACTTAGAAATCTTTACTGAGCCAAAATGTCAAACAAATATGAAGGTAGACTAAAGACATTTTCTGAGAAATGCAAATAATATTTTAAAAATTTCTCACCCATAAACTTTTCTTAGGAACTTACTAGAGAATGCATTCCCCCAAAATGCAGCAGTATATCAAGAAAAAGGAAGACAAGGAATTTAGGAAATAGTGATCCAATCCAGGGAGCACAGACAAAGGAAATTCTAGAAACAGAGATATACAGCAAGCCTGGACTACAACCAACTCAGAAGCAAAAGGACAGGGGGCTCTAAGAGGAAGCTACTCCCAGCTCTTCCTACTTCTTTGTAACCAAATTCAGTAAATGTTCCCTGGGGCCTCTGGCCCACCCAAACAGGCTTTAACAACTTTGCATATCAGAGAATAAAGAATCGAAGTCCAACCCCTCATTCTTAGAAGACCTCCAGGCTACTTACATAAATGTGCCCACTCCTTTTCCAGAAACTTTCTACCGATACAAATCAATCCTATAGAAAGAGAATAAAATGTGAAGTTTTTAAAAAGATTTTATTTATTTATGTTTAGAGAGAGGGGAAGGGAGGGAGAAAGAGAAGGAGAGAAACATCAATGTGTGGTCGCCTCTCACGTGCTCCCTACTGGGGACCTGGCCCACAACCCAGGCATGTGCCCTGACTGGGGATTGAACCTGCGACCCTTTAGTTCACAGGCCGACACTCAGTCCACTGAGCTATAGCAGCCAAGCCTAAAATGTAAAGTTTTGCCTCACTAGACACTTTACTCAAAAAGAAAAGTGAGAAATGTCACCATATTCTTCTATAGAAAACTGTCCTCAAGTCCTGTTTTTCTTTGCTCTCCAAGTCTATGCTTCCCAGCCATCTTCTGGGGACCAAAGTGGCTTCCAGGCATTGTGGGGTTTTTAAGAATGTGCTTAATATGAGCTGGACACAAATAGTGGAAAGGTCTTTTCCCCACTGAAAATGAATTTTTGGTGTCCAAATGTAAAAGCCAATCTTGTGTAAGTTCAGGCAACAATGAGGTAGTTTCTCAGAGACTGAGATCCTGGCATTCCACAGGGAACCCACCAAGGAACAGCTATTCCAGGACGCTCAGCCCCCAAAAACCAGATAAGCAGATCTCTTCCACTAGGAATTCCAGGTTTACTACTGGTGAGGTCCTAATCCAGAAATGGGAAATTCCTGCTTGCCTTTCCTTGAACTCTTTAATTATTTTAGGAGACACCTGCAGGTCAGACAAAGAACGGGCAGAGAAATATGAAGCAGGTTCTCACAGTGTGCATGTATAAACACACCCTTACGACAACTGTATCTGCAAGTCATTGGTCCTAGATCTGTGGGATTCTGAGGGAAAGAAGACCACTGCAAGAAATGGAAGCAACCGGCTATGGCGGATGTTATTTTATATGGGCATATTCTAGGACTGACCTACTTATGCCTAAATTCATATTTTACATTAGTCTAAGGCAACAAAATTCCTACCACAACTGTTTGTCCTTAAGATAGTCACTGCTCAGTCTCTGTTTCCTCAGCCAAAAGGAATCACAATTCATCATAGCCTGTCTCTCCACTTGCTCTGAAAGGAGACTCCTCATTGCTCTTAAATTCAAATTAAACATGAGGATTTGGACTCGGGCTAGGTAGCTCAGTTGATTAGAGCATTGTCCTGATATGTGAAGGTTACGGGTTCTGATCCTCAGTTAGGACACATACAAAAAGCAACCAATGAGTGAATAAACAAGTGGAACAACAAATCAATGCCTCTCTCTCTCCGCTCCCACATCCTCTCTCTCTCTCAAATCAGTAATAAATAAAAAATGTAAAAAAAAAGAAAATTTGGGAACGTGTCAAAACTAACCTGCTATCAGTAACTACAAACTCAGAGAAGCCTTGACTTGAAGTAGAGCTCAGAAAACATTTTCGTAAACAATACACTGTATCACAGTAGAGCAAGGGAACCTACAACTGTTTCATTTACAAGGACAACACTGGGAAAATGGAGTTTCCACCGAAAAACTAAAGAGAACAAACCTGCCAGATTGAAAATAAAAGATTTTTGCTCAATGTGTTCAAGGGTCCCTGACCGGTGTGGCTCAGTGGCTTGGGTGTCATCCCACAAAGTGAAAGGTTGTTGGTTCAATTCCTGGTGAGGGCACATGTCTGGGTTGCAGGCTGGGTTGGGGCACGTATGAGAGGCAATCGATTGATGTTTCACTCCCTCTCCTCTCTCTAAAAATAAATAAATAAGTAAAATCTAAAAAAATATACAAGGGACTAGAGCAGAAGATTTTTAAGATACTTCCCAACATTAAGGTATACACACACACATGTATCTGAGCACATGCATGTATCCCTAAAGGCTTATTAAAATACCCTCAGCCTTACTTTGTGTTCTTTTTGAGTTTTTTTCCCCCAGCTAAGACAGCAGAAGAGATGATTTATTGTATCCACTACATTCAGCCACAACTGAGACCAGAACTAGTCCGGAATGACACAAGTCCAGGGCAAAGGAGCAGAAGGCACTGTTTCTGTATGAACAACATGGTTCTCTCAAAAGCATTTGCTTCTTATTCCCCTTGGCACAGAGGTTTCTTCAAGAGGATGGTGGTAAGGCTGAGAGCTTTATGCTTTTCTATCTTATCTACATATTTGAAAATGGACATATATTTATCTTTTAACAAGAAAATACAAATTCTATTTAAAAATAGACAATAACAGAATTAGACTAAGTGATCCTCTTTTTTAAAGATTTTATTTACATTTTTAGAGAGAGGGGAAGGGAGTGAGAAAGAGAGGGAGAGAAACATCGATCGGTTGCCTCTCACACACACCCCCACACTGGGGACCTGGCCCGCAACCCAGGCCTGTGCCCTGACTGGGGAGTGAACCAGCGAACCTTTCAATTTGCAGAAACCTTTCAATTCGCAGGCTGGCGCTCAAGCCACTGAGCCACACCAGCCAGGGCCTAAGTGATCCTTTTTAGAATTTAAGTCAGATCATGTCATAATACTACAACTTGCATTGAAATCAGAATAAAATCCAAAATCTTCACCTTGGCCTACAATGTTCTACATGAGCACATCCCTCACTACCTCTTTAATTTGAACTCTCCCTCCATTTTGACCACATGTCAACGTAAGCTCCCATCTTGGGGTCTGAGCATTTGTTGTTCCCACTGCCAGAATTCCCCGTCATCAATATATACAAAAGAGTCCCTTTCTTGCTTATTTCAATTGTCTGCTCAAATGTCAACTTGTCAGAGAAATTCTTTCATTACCATATCTAAAAATCCGCTGTCTTTCCCTGAACACATACATTAATTACATACTCATTAGAATTTCCTTTGTAAAGAGATGCCATACATGACACAGAGAAAAATACTTGCAAATATATGACAAAATGTATTTTTCCTAATAAATAAAGAGCTTTTACAAGTAAGGAAGGAAAGAAAAAGATGAGCAAGCTAAAACAACAATGGGCAAAGGAGATGTAATTGACAAGAGAATACAAATACCTACCTGTTTAAAATATTTAAACTCACAAATAAGCAAAGCAAAGCAAAGCAAATACTGACAAGAGTAAGACACTATTTATCTCTAAACCAGTGGTTGGCAAACCTCGTCTGTGGAGATCTAGGTAGTAGAAATTTCCATTTCGTGGGCCACAATACAGTCTGTCACATACTCTTCTTTGTCTTTTCTTTTTCTAAAAAACAACCCTTTAAAAGTTAAGATACCAACTATGCTGACCAGATATGGCCCATGTGCCCTAGTTTTCAAACCCCTGATTTATTAGGAGAGGAGACAGATGATACAGGTTTTCTGAGGGACAGTTTGTCAATATGTATCAGAATTTTAAATGTGCACACCTTTTGCACCAGGAATCCCCCAACTGTGGTTTTATTGGGTTGGCCAAAAAATCCATATGGGTTTTTTCCCCCCCATAAAATAAAAGACACATTTTTCATTTTCACCAAAAACTTTATTAATTTGGGCATTTTGAGTATGTCAGCTATCTCCCACATGGTATCACAATGATTTTTCTCAATTAATGTCTCAATTTGCTCACTATCAGTTTCAACTGATCCACCATGGAGCATCATCCAGTGAGACATCTCCAGCACAAAACCTCGCAAATGACTTTTGATGTGTTTGATCAGTCATAGCACGTTCTCCACACACTACACAGATCTTTTTGTTTGTGTGTTTCAGTTGTGTTTTTACCTTTCTTGAAATAATAAAGTATAATATGCTGAAAATGTTGTGTATTTCTTCTCTCTTCAATTTTAAAGTGGCTGCCCAAAAATTCACCAATTTTGATGTTTATTTCATTTTTCAAAGATTTTATTTATTTATTTTTAGAGACAGGGGAAGGAAAGGGGGAAAGGAGGGAGAGGGGGAGAGAAACATCAATGTGCGGTTGCCTCTCACATACCCCCTATTGGGGACCTGGCCCACAAACCAGGCATGTGCCCTGACTAGGAATCAAACCGGCCACCCTTTGGTTCATAGGCCAGCGTTCAGTCCAGTGAGCCACACCAGCCAAGACCTGATAAGTTTATTTTAAATGCATGCTGATGTGACAGCTGTCACAATACAGTCTAACAACATTGTTTCAAATGAAGTTAAAGACAACTAAGCACTAGTAGAGCCATCATACAGGTTCACACTGACAAAGTTAGAACAGGACTTCAGATTAAGCTCTTAGAAATGGGAGCATTACACTGTTCAAATTTTTCACATTCTTATCTTCGAGAAGAACTGTTGATTTATTAGTTTTTTGTGTTTTTTTATTATAAAAGTAACACATGTTCATTGTGGAAGATTTGAAAACTATAAAAAACATAAATAAACCATAAATGAAGCAATTCCAGCTTTAATGACATTATTCAGTGGTCACTATGGTTAATATTACAGCAGTTTTCCTCCAGTCATTTTTAGATATTTGAATATTTTTTTAACTAAGCATTAAAGCATTCTCTTCTCACTGGCATTATCTTTTTAATGAGTGTGAAGAAAAACATGTCAAAGCTTTGAATATCAAACTAGTGATGAAATAAGGTTAACAGATTACATTTGCACAATGTGTTTTTTCATACCTCTATCGTTAAAAACTAGGGTCCTACACAAAATTGCATTTTAAATACCACAAAAATAATATTTTAAAAAAACCAAAGAAATATAAACAATGAATTAGACAATGCTTTCAATCATGGTCAGAAGATTTATTATAATCAAAAGAGGAGTCTTTAAGGGGGAAGTATTAAATATGCCACCAGTGAACACAATGTTACTTACCCTTTGATAACACTTCAGTGATTGACCAGAAAGTTAAAATTGCTATTCAAATTTTATATACAAATCAATTTTAAGTCATGGAAAGAAAACGATAAAAATCTGTCATCCCTTTCTGGTTCCAATATTATTCAATAGAGCAGATAATTTAAATGTCAGGAAGAGTCTTTCAAAAGCTTTCAGAAATATTGACAAATTGCATGAATAATCTTCACCTGACTAATATTTTTGTAATTTAAGATGTATTTTTAATTTATTACTCTGAAGTCTTCACACCAGTTTCACCTGTTAAACAATAGTAGACTATTCAATTAAAATTCAAAGCAAATTAATTTTTAGATTTCAATAGTACATGTTCATCCTTAAAGGTTATAATTTCTTTGAAATAGCACAGCCATCTGTCCTGTGATGGCTCGTATGAGTCTAATTATCAGAGAAGTCCAAGTGGAATTTCTCACACAAATACACAGTCTGCTGATCTGTACTAAAACATGAGGTTTGACTGTGATAGTTTGACTTTACAGGGAATTACAGTTTTGAGTTTACTATTTTTCAGTGGTATAAATCACTAATGTCTGCCATCTTATATATTATATTGAGCTATCATCTCCCATAAAATTATGAAGCAGTTATTACTTCTAGAATTTTCTCATTCATGATTGTTGACCTGTTATTCCAATGATTATATATTTAGGTTTGATCTGTATATAATTTTCAATATATAGAGCTTGTGTAATGACTTGCAGTCAAACAAAGTTATTTATTTTGGATCAATAACTTAAATAAAATCTTAAAAGGGAATACTATCAAATTTGCACATATCATAGATTTTGGAGGTAGCATTATTACCAGAGATTATAGATTCAAGATTTAAAAGATCTCAGCAAATTGGGATAGTAGGTTAAAAAACAGTGTAGCGCCCCAGCTGGTGTGGCTCAATGGATTGAGCCCCCGGCCTGCAAACCAAAGGGTCGCAAGTTCAATTCCCAGTCAGGGCACATGCCTGGGTTGTGAGCCAGGTCTCCAGTGGGGGGCATGTGAGAGGTAACCACACATTGATGATGTTTCTCTTCCTCTCTTTCTCCCTCCTTTTCTCTAAAAATAAATAAATAAAATCATAAAAAAAAAGACAGTGATCAAGGTCTCCAACTCAGACATAAAATTGTGGTATTTTCATGATTTATCCATATGGTAGCATGTCTGCACCTGTAAGATGACTTTGTGGCAGGTGTAGATCTAGAGAAAGGGACTGAGGTGCTTCATAGGAAGGAAGTCACTTAAGTGATATGTCAAGGCACAGGAACAGTAATTAGGCTAGTTATCAGGAGAAGAAGTAGATTGAATACAGAAGGTTTGTTAGTTCATTTGTTCATTCATTCAACAAATAGTGACCTCATACAATTTTCTAGACACTGAGGGATACATGGAGAGCAAAAACAGACAGGGTCCTTGCCCTCAGGGAGCTTACAAGTGTAGGAGAAATAAGTAAACCAATAATGTGTGATGTTATTATTTGATCAAAGTTAAATAGGGCTTACTTTGTGCCAGATACTTTCCTAAGTGCTTTACTTACAGTGGGCCTACATATCAACCATATAATGTAGGCACTGTTATCATCTCCAGTCTATAGATGAGGAACCTACAGTACACAGTGGTTGCTCAAGGTCACCCCACTAGTAACTAGCAGAGTCCACACACTTCACTCCTATGCTGTACTGATTGGGATGACCATGGTGCAGATACAGAATGACAGAAGTAACTCTCACAGCTTTCTCTTAGGTAATTTTGGGTCACCAGTTATTCAGCATTTGCTCATTCAATAAATGCTTACTAGGGGCACCGTTCTATGGCTGGCACTGTATTGGGTAATAAGGACACTGTGATGAACAAGACTTATTTAGTCACTTCCTCCAATGGAGACTGCAGACCAGCAGGGAAGGAAAATATTTAGAACAAGTGACATGAAAAGGTAAGTACAGCGGGTGATGGGAGCAAATAGCCTGAGCCCCTGGCCCCCAGTCAGGGAGCAAATGTGTCCATCACTCAGACTGTCCTTTGGCTCCGGCCCCACAGGGATCAGACCTCCAGGCTGTCCTGGAGGTCTTTTGACAAGTAGGGAAAAGCAGCTTTTCTGTGTGAGACGTAGGCAGAACAAAGGAAATTAGGGGCCACAGATGAGGTAGAGGGGGGGCTTCTGCCTATGGCACCATCTAGGGGGAGACATCACGTGGTGGGGTCTATAGTGGGAAGTAGTGTTAGTGTCAGACCTTCACAGCAGCTTTGTGGATGTAGATGTGACCTTGTTCAGTAGAAAGGTCTTTGCAGACGTAATTAAATACCTTGATTTCAGGCTTCTTGCCTCCAGAACTCTGAAACGATAAATTTCTGGGGCGGGGTGGGGGGGGTTCAGCCATAAAGTCTATAGCATTGTAATTTGTTACACCAGCCCTAGGAAAGTAACATAGGGATATGTGGCTGGGCAACAGTATATGCGAAAACAACTGGGCCAACATCATAATGTGGCTGATGAAGAAAGTAAACGTGGTCCTCAGCCACAGCAACAGAAACAGAGTTAAGAGGTCAAGGAAAGTAATTGCTCTACCATGGAGCTGCAACAGTGCACTCTGTTCTTACTGCCACCTTTTGGAAGGGACATTAATGAATGGGAGCCTAGTCAGAGACGAGTGACCATGATGCTGATGTTTCTGGAAAGCTTGTCATACAAAGGATGAGGTGACAGCATTGGAGATGGGTATCCTGGAAAAGGGATGGATGAACATGAGAGCAACCCTGAAATATGTGAAAGGATGTCTTATCAAAGATGGCATAGTCTTGTTTCATGTTGCTCCAGGAGGAAAAAATTAGGTCTAGCAGGTGGAAAGTAAAGATGGAAAAGTTGTCTAACAATTGCCAGCTATAAAAACTCAAAACATTGGAAGTATTTGAAAAGGGAAAATGTTTCGGCTTCATATTTCCCATAAATGTGAGGTGCCTCTGCAGTGAACTGGTTGTGTGGCTCTGGATATATCATTTGCCCTTCTTTGGACCTCAGTTTTCTTCTATGTAGAATTAAGGGGTTGAATTGGTGCTTGCCCAAAGTTTCTTTGCTTTTGGTTACTTCCCATTCTGTGGTTTAATAAAAATGTTAAGGTACTTTACGATTTTGCCCTGGCTGGTGTGGCTCAGTGGATTGAGCTCTGACCTGTGAACCAAAAGGTTGCCCATTTGATTCCTGGTCAGGTTGTTGGGGTTTCATTGCCGGTCAGGGCATATGCCTGGGTTGTGGGCCAGGTCCCTAGTTGGGGTGTGTGAGAGGCAACCCATCGATGTTTCTCTCACACATTGATGTTTCTCTGCCTCTCTTTTCCCTTCCCTTCCTCTCTCTCTAAAAATAAATAAATAAATAAAATCTTTAAAAAAAAAGATGTTTTACAAGTTCTTAGTACTTAGTAGGTGCTAAGGCTAGCATCTGTGCTAGATATTTCAATGTGCATGATCTCATATAATCCTCTCTGCACTGCAGGGCAGGTAGGTATGTTACCCTCATTTTACATATTAGGCCACTGGGAGACTGTGACTTGCCCAAGTTCATAAAACATGTATTTGGCTGAGCTACAACTTGAACTCAGATCTTCCTGCTTCTGTTACTGTTTCCAGTACATCATGCTGCATCTTTTATACTGTACGGACCCTCTGCCACACCTGAAGTTAGCAAATCATAAAATTCAGTGTCAAATTACTCCCTGAAAGTCAGCTACCAGCTGATATTAACTATCTCAAACACACTGAAGGTCAGAACGTTTCCGAGCCATCCAAATGAGTGTGCCAAAGTCCATGTATTAAAGTTCATAAACTTTATTCAGAAAAATCCTTGGGGATGGTGTGGAGAAAAGGAAACTCTCGTGCACTGTTGGTGGGAATGCAGACTGGTGCAGCCACTTGTGGAAAATTATTTCCCTCAAAAAATTTAAAGTGGAACTGCCTTAAGACCCAGAGATTCCACTTCTGGGTACATATTCAAAGAAACCCAAAACACTAATTTGAAAGAACATATGCACCCCTATGTTTATTGCACCGTTATTTACCATAGCCAAACTATGTAAGTAATGTAAGTGCCCATCAGTAGACGAGTGGATAAAAAAACTGGTGGTACATTTACACAATGGAATATTACTTGGCCATACAAAAGAACGAAATCTTACCATTCTCAACAGCATGGATGGACCTAGGGGGTATTATGCTAAGTGAAGTAAAAGTCAGAGAAAGAAAAACAGCATATGATTTCACTTATATGTGGAAGCTAAAGAACAAAGTAAACAAAGAAAATGGAAACAGAATCACACACACAGAGAACAGACTGATGGTTGTCAGAGGGGAGGGGAGTTGGGGGACTGGATGAAAAGATGAAGGGATTGAGAATTACAAATTGGTAGTTACAAAATAGTTACAGAGATGTAAAACACAGCATGGGGAATATAGTCAATAATATTGCAATAAATATGTACGGTGCCAAGTGGGTACTGGAAATATCAGGGGAGAACACTTTGTAAAGTACATGACTGTCTAACCACTATGCTGTAAACCTGAAACTAATACAAAATAATCGTGAATGTAAACTATAAAATTTTTTTAATTAAAAAAAGTTTCAGGGGCTGCTCACTCAGGGCCATTCCCTCATCATTTCGCATGCCATCTCTGAGCTTCATCTCTGAAGAGAAGGGCAAGCTGGAGGGGCTGGTCAGAAGCACCCTGGGAGCCTGGCACAGCCTGGGTTGTTGGGCTGTGGAGCAAGGAGGTTAAAGTAAAAAAGAGTAGCAGTGTCCTGTGGAGTTTCCACAAAAGGGGAAGACAAATGAGAATGCAAGTTCTAGCTCCTTAGAATTCCATGCATAAGAGGTTTAGCACAGGAAACCAGTAGAGTTGGCCTGGAGAAATGTCTTGAACCAAGGTGTACTCAGCCAGCTGCAGGTTTTTCACATGATTCCTGAGGCTTTGGGGTGGGAAGGAGTGGGCACCATCCCTGAGAGGTCAGTACAGTCCAATATCAGCATGTACGGAGTTCTGACACACTTGTTCATGGGAATCTTTACTCAGTTACATGTTATAATTTACAAAGAAATCAGTGGGAGAAGAGGAAGAAAGCAGATATGCTCTAAATATAGCAGGAGGTACTAATAACTGACAATGGCAGCACAGGAGGCTCCAGGACAACTATAGAAAGAGACCTGGTATCCACTTAAAGCCTAGCAGTGTGGAGGCACCCCAACGTGGGTATCACTGTATTTCTTGCCTGGCACCGTACCGCATATCCATAATGATGACCCAGCATCATGAAGAGATGGTGAGGTGCTGTTCTGTGCCTTCTGTATATAAGGGCGGGAAAAAAGTGTGACACAGTATAAAAAGATTTCTACTCAAAATGATATAGAGAAATAAGTTTTGATGCCTAAATGGGCAAGTTATCAAGAAAAACCAATTAGGTAGATATTGGCAGTTGAAGATGAAAGACGTAATGCTGTTAAGGAAATGCAGCAAATGCAAGGGCAGGTGTGTGCTCAACAAATATGTTTAAAAATATATATTCAATTTCTGACCCTGCCTAGCCCCCATCTTGCTGGGCCGCCTAAATAAATGAATGAGAGGAAATCATTGTTCCTGGGGTCCCCCTTTCCTCAGGTTTGTACTGTGGTTCTTGGAGCTAATGTAATGTCCAGGTGTTGGGAATGGACGAGGGCGCCTATCTGGTCCTCAATCATCTACACACCTTAACACCCGAGAGGTCTATTTCCCCAATCTACAGGCTGTCTCCTACAGTCAATTCTCCTGGCTCCTGCCAAGGCTGGCTAGGATCTTGTCTGCCTTGATGCACCCCACTGTTGATTGCTCCATTCCTGCTGTTCCCCTGAAGGTGCCGTTTAGTAGCAGAGCACAAGTACTGCTTGCTCTTCACTCCAAGGCCCCTTTGTCATCTCTCCTTCACCAGCCTGGGGAAAGGCCCTGTAATCATGTAATTCTAAGACACTCCATGCCCATGACTCCCCCTTTTCCCTCTCCTCTGCAAACCTTCTATGTTCTTAGTGATGTACTTTTGGAACACAAAAGCCAAGGTAATGAGCTTGGAACTATCTATCCGAACACGAAGGTAAAGGGGAAAACGCGAAGAACACTCTCCACTATATGTGGTAATCTCTCGCTCCCCTGTGGGCTCAAAGCCAGTTGAGAAATAGGCTCAGGCAACAGTCAGATGTAAGGTAATAATCACTCATTAAACACGTATTTGTTAAATGTCATCTATGGTCCCAGCATGGCTCTGGGCTATAAAAACATAGAATGGTCTAAAGCAGACAAAATAGCCATCATTTGCAAAGTCGCATTTTAAAGTTTGGTCTACCCTGAGGCCAAAATGACCTCCTCTGAATTGTATTTAAGATCCATTTAAGATGTAGTATTATGTTCTTGAATTTTGAATATGTAGGTAAACTTCATTTGTCTAGATATGCTTACTCCCTTCTGCAGCCCCAGTTTGTGTAATGCTAAAGTGTCTTTGCTACTAATTAAGAAGGCTGTGTTATACAAGTGCCTCCAATTTCCATTAATCTATGTATCCTAAATAATTATCACCTATCTCACACTAAATATATTACAAAGGTGAGTTCAGATTCGTTTTTCCATATTAATTTTCTTCATATGTGAAATCTAAAGGATGAGGTTTAAAAACGGGCTAAAATCTAGTTTCTTAAAGTTTCATCTTTAATACACACTCAATTATATTAAATTTGAACCTGACTCCTTAAATCCTAGATGTGCTGGTTCTGGGCCTGTTTTCCCTCGGAGGCATTCCCTGCCCTTCACTGATCTGCTCTGCACTGTAGGGATGGCGAGTGACCCCTTTAAACTGCTTCCCATGCTCCCATGTTAGCTGCTTGCAGCCAACATGGCTGGAAGCCTGGGGACAGGCAGGAGAAGCCAGTATTTCTACCTCAGGCTGCATCTTTAACAGTGACTGAGACTCTGTAGCCCCAGCTGCTCAATATGCCCACAGTGATTCCCATTTCTGCCAAGTGACCAGGCCATAGGATTCCAGAATCTCCACCTCCTTTTCGTCCCACCAGCCTAACAGTTGTTCTGGCCTCCAACTCTTTCTAATCTGTGTGCTGCTTTGCAGAGTCCCCAGTGGGCTTTTCAGCTCTGCCATCATATGCTATCAATTCCCTATATTAAGTTCCCTCCATTTTAAATACATGGCATGGGCTGTTTTCCACTTTGGACTTTGACTGATGCTTTTGGCTTAAAAACTGTATTTACATCTTTCTCAGATCATGAAAGTGAACTCCATCAAGTGAGTGAGGAGGAGTGTGTGATTCAAAAAGTTACCGGTGTAGAGAACTTGGCTATTGTTTCATTTCTCAAAGTGAAATACCACAGAAAACTGCAATCCAATTTGTTGTGAGATGGCTGATGCAAAACGGGTTCCTTGGCCCAGTGTTTGCAACATAGTTGGTTAAACAAAGTCCAATGGCTTTCTTTAATATTATATCTCTCAGAGATTTTAATGTTCTCATATGCATTGTAACTTCTCAAACAGGGACATTCATACACAGAACTTACCAAAAGTTGTTTGCCTAGGGAACCCACTTTTTCAAGAAAACCTAATAACATTTCCTAGGACTCTAGTTCCATACAACCCAATTTGTGAAATGCTGAATAACAATCATCTCAATCAGATTTTGATAGAGGACTGGGGTAAAATCATTTCAGATGGAGTGCTGGCAGTATCTTCATGTTCTTGCCTTAAGTACCTACTTTAGGTACCAGACATAGAGGTAGGTGACTAACCTGATGCCTCATAATTAAATTGAAGGAGGCTGCTTGTGTTCACTCAGACAGCAGGAGGAAGGGGTAGGGTAAATCTTGCCTGGGACACCTGAATAAGCAATACTTGAGTGGAAGCCCAGTTTACGGACAAAAGGGAAAACCTGGACCTACGGCATTCTGAGGCCACCCACCTCCACACTAAGTGTTGGCCTGATTCCTATTTACGGTTTGATTTGGAGTAGGACTAACTGCATCCTGATGGGCCCACAGGGAAATGACTGCACTAAGGTTTGTTTTTGAATCACTCCAGAATCTAGTAGGACATGCTTTAGAGGCCCCAACTGCAGTGCGGTGTAGTGGGAAATGCGTGGGTCAGACCTGGGTTCAGTCCTTTTTCACCAGGGGCAATTAACCTGTCTGAGCCTGCATCTTTATCTGTAAAAATCTGGAGTTTAATGATCTCTATGGAGGGCTGTTGTGAAGATTAAATGAGGTATGTAAACACATGCCAGAAAAGTGCTGTGTAGATATTAGCTAATAATTTATATTTCAGTCTTCTCCATTCACTTCAATTTAATGTTCCCTCAGGTTATTTTTATGCTCCATTGTGTTTTAACTTTTTAATTTTTCAAATTACAATTTTAAAATAACTTCAGAATTCAGTTGCAAAAACAGTAGAAAAAACTTCCCATGTACTTTCCACTCAGACTCCCCAAAAGATAACATATATGACATGAAAACAATTTCAAATCTCAGGATATATTATCATAACATATAGTTGTATATGATGTACATACCGTACCCAAACTTTAGTAATAATCCCACTTATGTTCAATTTCCGGTTCAGCATCCAGCCAAGGAACATACACTGCACTTAGCTATGTCATGTTTCCTTTAAGTGGCCATTCCTTAGCCTTTGTCTTTCATAATCTTGGCGATTTTGAAGTTTACAAGCCAGTTAATTTGTAAAATATCCCTCAACTTGGGTCTGTCTGATGCTCTCATGGTTAATATTAATGTTTTGCATTAACATTATGATGCTTATGTTTATTCATGCCATTGGGGGTGGTATAATGATGGGAATAATGTCCTGGTTAAGTGCATGAACTCTAGTCAGAATACCTGGAATTCAAGACGTGCTTCAATCAAACTGTGTGAGCTTGGTTTGCGTCAGCTTCCTTATCTGTCAAATGGAAACGTTAACACCTATGTAACACGGTTACTGAATTTTTCAAAGAGTGAATATATGTAAAGTCATTACAATAGTGCTTAGGTGTGTGTTAGCTAATATGGGAGTATCTGTGAGCTAATACTCCCGCTAGTTAGGATTTAGTGACTTTACTAGTAGGAAATATGCCCTTGCAAATTGATGAAGAGACCAAAGCAACAGCAGGCATTTTAGCCATGAGCATCCTTTGCCCCTCCCTACCCAAAGAGACAGGGCTAAAGACCTGCCGCTGGCAGGAACTCTGGCTCACCAAAAGGTGCACTCCCTTTCAGCCAGAGGCCTGCACCAAGCACTAGCTCCAAAATCCCATGAAATGAGGACTTGCTTGATCCACACAGCAGTATTTTCTTCAGCATATGTCCACGTACTAGGAACTGAACCCACATTTCCTTTCCCCATCAGTTGCTGGGGAAAATGTGTCAAAATAATTTTTTTTAATGTTATGAAATAATTAAGTTCCCCTTTTTCCTGACAACTATTTTGAGAACTCAGCCCTTCAAGCTTCATTAGTATGCATCCAGCACTTCAGCCACGGACACATTCACTGAATAACCATAGTGATAACCTCAGCCCCTAACCTTTGCATGTGCTTCTTGTTGAAGGGGCCAAACCACTCAAGACCCTCACAATACTTACTTTATTGGCCAATCCTGAGCAGACTCAGCATTGAGGCAGCTCCCTGCAAGGTCGGTTGGGGGAAGGGAAGGAAGCCTCAACAGACTAATTCTAAGAAGGTAGAAAGAATGTAAGACACATCTCTGAAAAATTTGGTGAATGACAACTATTCATTTAAAAAGTCAAAGCAACGAAAACCCTAAATATAAACATAATGCTTTCATCTGAATAACACATGACATTTTACAAAGCAATTTTGATCCTTTACCTCATTTGACCACCCCTCACTCCCAAGACACCACTGCACAGGGCAGAAGAGGGAGGATTGAGAGGAAAATATTGCTAAGTGGCAAAGCTGAAACTTTAATTCAGGTCTCACCTTCAAATACAGTCCATTTTCCACCTAACAAAACAAAGCACCACAAAAAGAAACTGAAGTTTTACACTACAAATGTAATGCACCCAGCTACAGTGGGGAAATTCTAGTTTTTTTAGCAGCAAAGGAGAGCAGGGTTTTTCAAAAGGGACTTTCATGTCCAAGAAGGGAGGAGGGGAGGGAGAGAAGTGGGAGAGAGGGAAAGAGGGAGAGGTGTACACACACATTTTGGACCAAGTTTCAAGCTACTGTAGAATCCCTGCATCTTTGGCTACTTAAGAATCAAATGATTTCAATGGGATGGAGACACAGACCATACATCACACCACTTCCAATGTGTGGGCAGCAGCAAGTACACTGCCAAGCACACAGTAGACTTTCAATAAGTATTTGCTGATTTGGCTGGACTTTTATCTATGCAGTAACAAGATACAGTCTTATTCGATACTCCTGCCAATATCACGACCTCCACAAATTAGATACTGCCCTAAAATGTCAGCTGAATGCATGTAGAAATGGTTAATCTTTTGTGATTTGTACAGGCAAAGAGGAAATCAGAAATTTATTTCCTATCACCAAACTGCTTCCATATTGTTTTTATGTCAAAAAGATCTTTCCAAAAAAGAGGCGAAAATATCAATCATATCATACCAAAGTTTATTGATTACATCAAAGAAAATTTCTGTAATGAAAAAGGCAAGTTGCATTCATAAAAGATGGCATTCACATTCATTATAGAAAGCAACAACGTAGATGTAAAAAATTGCCTAAGTGAAAAATGTCACATTGCAGTCCCATTTTGCAAGCTGAAAAATGATTTTGTCAACACGCATAAAATCTGCATATTTATATACTGCATGGTATTAAAAAAATGTCATCACTAAATTATTATGAATTTTGCAAGTTTACGCTTCCATTCATACTGTTGCTGGTGTAAATGTAGTAGGTATGGAATTAATTTTTTCAGTTTAGTAGATAACATCCTCAAACAATGGACAACAGCTGTAAAATTACAAGGACATTTTGATAGTTCAAAATTATTCAAATGCTGTAATATGATCCTATTACATTTTCTCCTCTTCTGTCACAAAATAATGTGGTTATAGTGCTGGGCACACTGGACGGCTTACTTGAAGTTGTTCCATCGCTAGCCCTTTATAGCTCATTTTATAGCTCATTAATAAAGTGTTCCTCAAAAAGGAGAGTCGGGTCCCCTCAAGGATCTAAACCACGATATTACATATCATGGCCATTGTGAATTTTAAGTGCAGTGTCATGTGTAGCTGAGACATGACATCCCCCTTACTCATCTTTCTTGCTGGCTGCAAGACATTTTAAATGCTACCAGTTATATTTCCACTACCACGGATATTCTGATTATGTCAAATCTCCAATGGCTCTGCATTAAATAACCTTCTTTATCCACTGTGGCTCTCTCATTTGTATTCACAGTCCCTACAGTTCTTACATAAAACAATAACAATACAGCAACAACAATAAAACAAGAACAAGAACAATACGACATCAAAAGCTTTCTTGGGTCTTTCTTTTTAGCTCTTTGGAATAGGCAAAGAATATATAGACTTTGTTTTCAGCACCCTGCCTCAAATACAGGCTACCAGAACACAGAATACTTTGGTAAGGTGTGAATGACACCCAACAAAATACTCAAAAATAATACTGATGGATGAGAACAAATGCAGTAATGAAAATGGGTCAGTAATGATGAAATGGTTCTGATAAGTGAAATTATGTCCTTCTAAAATTTAAGAAAATTTACATCTAAACATTAACACAAACTATATATGGAAGAATCAAATGTGCCATATGGACTATATAAACAGTGGTACAGACTGAACCCAATACTTTTCCCAAAAGGTACAATATAAACACTAGTAACAGTACAGGTAACCAAAAATGGAAACTGGTATGAAAACGCTTTTTAAAAGACCATTTCAATCTAGTAGTCAAATGTCATTGATATCCAAAAAAATTATGTTTAATGTTAGCATGTAATAATGACATTTCACGTTTATTTTTATATTTTAAGTGAACTCATTAAGAGGCTAAAACCTCCTTCTAGCCCAGTAAGATGAGGACTTCCCCAAGGTGAATCTCATGGTTTAGAGTTACACCATTACCCAGCCAAGTTTGCTAAAAGAGACATTTATGTCCAGAGTTACGGCTCTGCAAGCTGAAACACACCGTCTTGGGATGGATCCTTCCCTCCCAAATTGGTGATTAAAAAAAGTGCTGAATATATGCACAAATGTAGTCTCTTTCAAATTAAAACCATTAGGTCTGAAAGAAGCTACTCTTACTTTCTCCCTACAAAAAGTTATTAAAGGCTGATGTTCAAAATGACCTTTACTTTTATATAACTATGGTTTTGCTCACCTTACCTCATCCCGGTGCAACTAATATGGGAAAATTCTGTTATAACTTAACTGTTTCAAGGGGTTACTAAGTGATTGGAAATGTTTTATTTGCAAATCTAGTAGCCACACACCCATTAAGTGGGGTTTATTCAGAAGAACAAAAATAAAATACGTTTTTTGGATTCTCACAAAAAACATCCAGGATTAACATTATTTCCACTTAAGTGTCCAAGGTACTTTTTTTGGCAAAGATATTCTATCCAAACTTAGCATGTGGGTAAACAGAAAGGATTATTCTATCTGAAGCATTGATATCATCATTTAGTCTTCTTGTATTTTCAAGTATTCCTTGCATATGTTGAAAAAATAATTTAAGACTATCATTCAGCAGGAACAAGTATGTGATCCAAACAGCCGATTTCTTCCGCCAGGCAAAAAAGAAATATTAGCAAAATCTATTCATTCCCATTGCATGACTTCTATTTTATACTATTGTATTAAAATCCATTCACAAATTCCATGGGTTAAAGGAGCACCCATTTGGTAATTATATTATTCTATTTAAAGCCAGAAATTCTAAATATTCTTACTTTCAACTTTCATATAATTCTTAACTTAGAGCTTTGGCCATTATGGCTACTTACAATAACTGTAAATGATTATGATAGTCATTTGGTATTTTAATGGACATTTATTCTGAACTCTAGACGTAAGAGAGTGGTTTAGTTTGTTGCATATCGAGTATCCTGAGATGATAACTTTTTGTAGTTGTTTCTTCATGCTTTCTTTTTTAGCTGTAACCACTGTCAATATGCTTGTAGGACAATAACATAGGCAGTTCAAGATTCTGATTCTGAAAAATTTAAAATATACAAGAGTTAAAAGGTTTATTTTAATAAGAATAATGTGAAACTGTCTGTATAGCATTTTCAAAAATAAATCAAGTAGTAAATTTTGTTACAGGAGTAAAGCAACTGTCTTAACAAAGCGCCAAGTTTTATTCACATGCAGGGAAAAAGAAAGTGACACAATCACCAGTTTTTAATCATTTCATCATTTGTCAGGAGAGTAAGATTCAGACTTGCTTTCTGCTTTTGGATTGCTCCAGGGTTCTCCTAACAGTTTTTGCCACTAGGACTATCCACCACAGCAGATCCCTTCCTCTAGCCTGTGAGCTCCTTGAAAACAGGGAAATTTTATCTTTCTATCTTCAGCACCTAGCACAGTGTCTGGCACATAGCAGATGCTCAGGACGTGCTGAGTGAATGCATCAATTACTGTTTTGTGAATGTGTACATTTTGACGGAGAATGTCTGAAGGTATACTGTTTTGCAAGATTGTTGTGAAAGTATTTTTTCTTTATTGAAAGAAACATGTTTCCTTCCTGTAATACTGAAGTTAATTTTCTTGTTGGTATATCATGTATCTAAGGGTCAATGGATTCTTCTGTTTTCCTTATTCATTACCTTTTAAGAAAAGAAAACACAGAAATTTCCCTAAAAAAATTGTAGGTTCTTTTCTGGCCTCTAAATATTAGCAAATGCTATGATCGGGGTGAGGTGTGATAGGCCAAAAGATCCCTGGGTGAATTAGGTATGCTGAAAAGTAGAAGTCATATGTTGAGGGAGGGAGTCTAACTTTGATTCCCTACTCTAAAATCCAATCTTTTTAAATCTGTGTAGTGGAAGGCTTTAAAGAAGTGTGCTATTTTCTTCCCATTTTGGTGCACCTTCCTTGCTGTGGTTGAACTAGAAGTCCTCTAGAGTACCTTCCATTCCTTTTTATGTTCCACATTCTCACATTAGTTTTCCAGACAGCAGGGTCATGGTGACTAACAAAAATAAGATTGCCACTGTCACAGTTACCTCACCAAGCAAGTAACAAGCTCAGTGGGGCTAAACTAATTGCCAAATGTTTTCCTTGGAAGAGAACTAATGCCATGTGAATATATATTCCTGGAAGAAATAAGTATATTAAAATAAAACAATTGCTTTAAAAAAGCCCAGTTTCCTTAGCTCTCTATTATGCATTGTACAAGTTAAGGCCCTGGAGAGGCCAAAAGCAGTAGCAGTGTCTGTGACCCAGCCTAGTCCCCCAAACCACAGAACAAACTAAAGAAAGCTATCCAGGGGGATACAAAATTAAGTGGAAACAGTACAGCTAAAATGCACCACACAGCTTAGGACAAGGCTATCTGGGACAAAAGAGTCAAAGACTTTGAAGGCCACTGGGAAGCAGATTCATCACTAAGGGAAAACATAAGCAGGCGAGCTGCTCAAAATGGGGAGTGGGTGGGGGGATGCTGATGGAGGCAAAATCAGTCGGCTTCCAAAATAACACAGAAGATGCAGACTGTGATGAAGTGTAGGAGACAGAAGAACCAATGGAATCAATCCATTAATTCAATATTTATTCTTTGCTGGAGCACTGAGTAGTTGACAGTCAGCAAAAGAGTGGACCTACGAGGTAGACTCATGATTGTTAGCTTCAAAATGAATTGACCTACAATTTCTTTCATGATAATCATTAATTTTTATGTGTGTATGAAAGACAGCCCTGCCCTAAGCTGTAGAGAGTTTCCAAGCTGAGAAGCTTGTAAACCTCATTCATGAATTAGTCAAAATTCCCAATAATGGATAAAAGACCGATAAAGGTCTGGGGTAACAGAGGCCCCTGCAGTGGGAAACAGAATACACGTGGAGGAGTCATTCTGAGTTCAAGGATTCCTCCCATAGCCTATTAATGCCTCTGAAATATTTTTGTTGGCAAATGAAATTTATTCACTTTTAGAAAAATTAATTATGAAACAGTATATAGAATTAGGCTAGCACCCCCCTGAATGGCTAGGAAAGATTTTACCTCTGAAAGTTGAAATATTTAGCTTGAATAAAACTTGACATTAAAAGTGATTAGAGTAGACTGGCTCGTTAATATATATTTGGGGATTAGACATTTACAAGGACATTAAGTTTAAACCTGCAAACACACAGACACACACAGCACATGGAGATACAAACACACTGAATTATTTTCACATAATTCCCAAAAGAACATGCAGTGCTAAACTGACTTGATATTATACAGATGCAATTTTGGAATATTTATTTTCAATTTTCCAAATGATGTTTAAAATCAAAATTATAGTTCTTGATCAATATCAATGAGCATTTTCAGATGATGGTACTGCCATGACTACTTGCCCCTTACAAATTATATATATTGTATTACCCTTAAGCTATGAAAAATGCTGAAAATTTTATTTGGGGGTTAGTAAATTTAAAATACATATTTCCCCATATTCCAAGTAATGCATCTTTATATTTTGGCAAAGAATAGTATAAAGTTCACCACACCAACAGCAGAAAAAATTTAGACAGTGATATTTTCATTTTTTCTTTATAATGCTGTTAATCTTTTTCTTTAAAGCCAGCCCACTTAACACTAGGTACCTGTTACAATATATTAGATTCGTCTGAGAATGTTCGTAAAAGAAGTGGTCTGACTGAAGGTCTGGTGGATAATGAGTCAGATGCCTTTTTACGGCTCAGATTTCTCTGTAATAGTGAGGTAAAGATACTTAAAGGGTTTGAAAATTGGTTAACCTACCTGGTGATAAAAATGTAGAAGAAAAAAAAATCATTTTCTATAGACTACTCTTCTGGCTAAAAGAACAAATGATCACACTATAGCAAATGCACAACATTTAAATTAATACATTTAAAGACCCAAGAAGTCTCCAACTTGAATTTTTTCATGGTAGAAGTATATAGACATTAGTAGTATGTGCCAAACTTGGGTTTCTGTAATGACACTGGTAGGTTATGTGGTAGATGAGTCAATATGGTCTGATTAGTAAACCACGCCATCCTTTTGGTGAACACCTCTGAGAGTTGCGGCAGTGCTGTCAGTGTATCGAACAAAGAGAAATTTGTGCAAAACATTCCTGTCTTGGTGAACAGATTAGCTCCAACACACCGTGGCTTCTACTGCATACAAGGAATCAGAGGGACCAGAGACTTATTATGCAAGTTGTTGAAAATAATTTCCTCTCCAGTGTGACAATTTGAGAAAATGAACAAATGATCAAAGAAAAATGACCAAATACTCTTATGTATCAATAGGAGATATAAAAATGAGTCATTAGAAGTAATTCCTCATAATCTGAAAATGGTGTCAAGCAGATGAGAATGCAAGCAAGTTGGTACATTAAGAAAGGAAATCACCTTATTCACTCCAAGAGAAACTGTGATTGCTGGAAGTTTGAGAAAGCATGAAGATAGTAGATGTTCCTGAGGAAGGGAGGCGTTTCGTTACCTTGTTCACAATTGCACAAAAGGTGGAAAATTGCAGTAGAAAAAAGAGAAATGCAGAAACCAAAACAAAAGAAAAGTAAATATTCTCTGAAATGTAAGACATTTAAAAGAAATCTTGAGAATTTGAAGTCAAAATGACAGGTTATTTTTGAAGACGTTACTTTCTCAAGTAAAAGTAGAAGTTAGAATTAAGAATAGTCTATTATATGTGCAAACTACTATTTCTCTGTATATCAATTTAAAATTATTTGTTAATGGGAAAATGGACTATTTTGAATAAAATAATTTAAGAATATGCTTCCTTTCAAAATCAGGCTTATCTCTGATCTTTAATTTACTAAGTTATTAATACACTGTTCAAAATCCATTGGTCAGAGAGCTATATCCAGGGTCCATCGCCAATCTACCTTGCAGTCCTATCTTCCCGATCCAACTGCACGAATACAATGTGAAGGGATTGACTGCCCTTGGGAAGCTGCAGGTTAAAAACCTACTCAAAACTAACAAAATAGGAAAACATCTGGTGAAACCACACTTTGGTCTCATTTACCTCTGAACCACTGCTTGACTACCTTTATTCTAACATAATGTGATGGGCTTCTTCCTTGTTCTTACAGAGATCTCTTCAAAAGAGTAGGCTAAGGAGCTATACATTTTTCCTTTAAAACACCCCCCAAAAAGTAAACATTAATAAAAGTTTAATCAGAAAACCAAAAAGATTATGTTTTTCCTTCTTATTCTGTGGCTGAAATTGTAAGCTAATTTACAGACTTGGTTTTGGCATTGCCCAAGCAAAAAAGAAGATGAGTGGTTGACTATGGGAATACGTTTGTTTAACAATGCTGCTAATTACCCATATTATCTACTTAGTAACTAATGAAAATAGGCTTAAAAAAAGAAACCAGTTAAAGTAATATATGTATCCAGCAGAGTCCAATAAACAAACGTTTAAAGGCAAATACTTTGATTTATTCATGTTTTAACATTACCACATTTTTTCCTATTAATATTTTACCTTAAAGAAAATTGGGGAGATGTTGGTAACATGCAAATACAAATGAATATAGCTAGAGAAGTATTTAGTTTATAAAAAATGTTTGAAAATTGCTTTGTCTTCTATTTCGTGGGCACACACGATGATAAAGTCCCCCACCCTCCTGTTCACTATACAAGCTGATCTATTTAAGACTGCAACGACAAGCACATTTTGGTACACTCAAAACCTTGTATCCAACCATAGAAGATAAAATTATTTCTATGAAGCATAACTTTTAGGGGTTTATATATTATGTTATTTTATCAAGGAAAAAAAAGGAAATATGAAGGTACAGAAGAAGATAGAGAGCACGGAAAGAGTATCTAAAGCAATAAAAAATTAATATAGTTGGCAGAAGACGGGAGATAATGAGCTAAAACAATATGAAATTTCCACATTCCTTTGCAGTCATCTAGAGAGCTTTGACACCAGCTCAGTTAGCAGTATGTCAAAGAGGCCAATGCATAAAGATCCACCTCAACAGCCACAACATTAGAATGCAACTTTATTTTCATCTAATCCAGTTCCCTGGGCTATTATCCTCAGAACCAATGGTTGTAGGTGACTGTCAGCATTTAAACAGAATGATCGTCACCACTGTTATTAGAAGGATAAATTGCATTTTCCAAAAATTTCAAAGTGCTTTCTCTGGGAATTTTGCTCAGACAGCTGACATTCTTCCTTGTATTCCACTCTGAAAGGGCTCCCTACATAATGGAATATTTCTTCTTGTTTGTGCAGACATCCCATGCTAGGCATTGCCATATTGCTGGGTCCCTTCCTGTTGGATTATAGTATCCCTATCTCTAATAGGCAAAGTCAAGCCTCCCTTTTTATTGTGGTGGTTTACATGGGAAAACTTACATAAAGAGGTGTCAAATTTTTCCACTGGTACTGGGAAGTGGTATTTACTACTGAGCCAGAAAGTCTAGATACATTTCTCCGATTGAGAGATGGCCCACCAATTGTGCTCAGAAGGAAACACAACTTTTGAACTACCAAAAATCCTAAACTTTAAATTTCCTCTGAAATTTCATCATACACTGTCAGCAGTATGGCAGTGCAGCTTTGTCAATCTGTAAGCTACAGAAAAGCCCTATGATCCTTAATGATGCGACCTCAACACAAAAATTAAGTACACTGTGCCCTGGCAGGTGTGGCTCAGATGGCTGGAGCATCATCCTGTGCACCAAAAGGTTGGGGGTTTGATTCCCAGTCAGGGCACATACCTAGGCTGCAGGTTCGATCCCTGGTCGGGGCGCGTACAGGAGTCAGTGAATTGATGCTGCTCTCTCACACCCATGTTTCCCCCCTACCCTTCCTTGCTCTCTAAAATCAATAAAAAAATTTAGAAATTCTAAAAATAATTAAGCACTTTGCTTAAAATATAGCTGAGGAATATACAGCTTAACTATACCATTACTTTAAATGACTGAGAGAATCTATATGTGAAGAGAGCAGAACTCCTTTTCTCTACACTTTTTAAAAATTAAACTAAAAAAACTTTCAACTATAGTTACTATACAATATCAGATTAGTTTCAGCTGTACAACCCAATGATTAGACATTTATTTAACTTACAAAGTGATCACCCCGATAAATCTAGTACCTACCTGGTACCATACATAGTTATTACAATATTATTGACTATATATTACAATATTATTGACTATATTCCTTATGCTGTACTTTACATCCCATGACTTCTCTGTAACTACCAATTTGTACTTCTTAATCTCCTTATCTTTCTGAAGATAGAATTCTTTATAATGTTACTGCCATGACAGAACCTGGCTGTGGTAGAGGCCATTATATAAGCCTTTTTACTGGAGGCTTCAGGAGATAGTGACTCAGACACTGAAATACCTCAGTTGTCTTAAAACAAGCCATACCATTGAGTCTACTATTCTGACTTATATTGTATGAACCCCCTTTATCACTTAACTGGACTGAGACTCCTTATGAGCTGGGGCCTCATCTGATTCATCCCTGAATTAGCAACACCTAGTACACTAGCTAATTTACAGTGGACCCTCAGGGAATGTGAGATGAATTGAATGGGAGTCAGCAGAAGGCTGCTTCTGTAATTATTACATGTAAATGGCTTAGCTTCTTTCTCAAAGCCCACAGAGACAGTTTCACTACCCAGTGCTAAATTCCCTTCTTAAAGAGGCAGTCAAGACCCAATGTGAGGATAGAACTGGGAGTTTACTTGCTGTAGGCATTTCTGGCAATGTGTACAAAGTATCCAAGATGCTTACTGGTTGGTGGTCAGGGGATCTTCTACTTCTAGGTAGGGACATATCTTTTATCCCATTAGGAAGCCTGTCAGGTAAGAGGCCAACCTAGTGGAAAAGAATCTTTTGCCTCTCTTTAAAACCAGGCCAATGCCTTAGCAAGGGATATTGAACAAAGTAGGAAGTCACTCAGGATGTCAGATTGTTGGTCATTAAGATATTCTTTCTCCTTTATCTTAGAAGTGGCCTCTGCCTCTTTGATACAGCCAAATAGGGCTTTATGTAAACATGTGACTTATCAGAATAGCCACGGCTGTGATGTTTTAGTTGGCCTTTATGCATTCATATTCACTACTTTACTCTTGCATTTTCTCACAAGAGAAAAAATGGCAAAAAGAAAAAGAAAAAGAAAAGTGGCAGCACTGCTGAGTGCCTACAACGTTCTGTCTCATCTACAACTCTCAAAATCACATAGGGTCTGAAAAACCATTTAGCCCTTCAGACATCAGTTGTAAAGAGATGTTCATCATTAGGTGGTTCGACACATTCATTGGTTCAATGAGAGTAGGAATAAATGAATGATTGAATGCATGAAGGTGATTATGGAAATTCTCCTCGTTGTTCTAGCACATCAGCATGCCAAGCTGTAGCACAGACACTAGAATTCTTCCTATAATGTACATAATCCATGACAAACAAATTTCATGCTGAACCCCTGGCAACATTCTATGCTTGCTATGTAAAAGGGGCTACAGTCCCAGAACTACATGCTTTCAACAGAAATTAGGAATGTCCCAGTCTTTATGTGACTGCTTTGTAGCATCCCTCCATTTAACAATCATTTAATTTATATAAAAGTCACCTTCAGCCAGTATCTAATTTTTTCATGTCTGTTAGTAGTTCTTATCGCCTAAGTATCTATTTTTCTTTAAAGAAAGGGCCTAAGAAAGAGGATAAGATATGTCTGAAGGTATTGATTTGAGATTTTTCTATTATCTTTAGAGCATGAAGCTGGGTGTGAGCCATTATTTAGTATGAGCTCCATTACCCCAAATAAGAAAAACATTTAGGAGCACCCCGAAGTGTACTCCCAAATAAGGAGAATGGAAGACTACCTCAGAGATCCTTCCAAGATAAATTCTTTATTATAGTAACTTACCAAACCGTTTTTTACTATGATATTTTTTATCTGGCTTTATGCAAATTGCCACTTGAACCATTCTGGGAGGAACCGATTATAGCAATCTGTTTTACCTAGGTTCAACTGCTATTAAAATGTAATTAAACAAGTAAATGTCACTCTCCCATCCTCAGACTAAACACCAGGCTAGAGGGAGTTAAGTTGGGAGTCTACCAGAAAGATTAAAGAGTAGACTAAGGCAGCTAAGTTAGCTTTATTGTGTCCAGTTCTACCCATAATGCATGCAGAAGCAGGGAATTAAGGCCAGTTCTGACCACTTAACTGTGCACTGGCTGGCACTGTATAGCAAGAAACAATGTGGCTTATGCCACTGATAGTCTATTGCTTTGATGGGGGCCAATACTGAATTGTATTAATGATACACGTCTTTTATATATCTAATCACTGAAGATATTCTCACTATAATTATTTTAGCTCCCTATGTCTACATAACAACCACTGGATTTTATCAATATAATAGGCCAAAAAAAATCAAACAAACCAGTATTGTGGCTAAACTGGTTCAGAAATGTAATCAAATAGGTCAAGTGGATATGGCTTAGACTATTTCCTAAAAATGTTGCCTTGGACAGGCTACAAGACCTAGTTGGTGTCAACATGATAGAAACAGGGTTTTGTTTGGTAAAATGAGCTAGTGTTGGCCAGAATGACATATTTAATTAATGTGTTGGTCAAAATTTGCCAGATTTTTTTTCTAGGCTAATCTATCCCTTTCGCTTTAAAAGCTTTTTATAGAAATGTTAAAAAAATATCAGACAATGCAGGGGCCAAGCAATTAGGCTGACAGAGGGTAATAACTTCTCATTCCCACAAAAAAATTTAGTTTAAGCAGCAACAATAAAAACACACTTATAAAACCATCTTGAATTTTTACAAGTGTGTTCAGGAGGGTAAGGATGTAGAAACCACATCCAGGGAATTTTCTTTGGTTCAATTATACTGCTGGACAGACAGGGCTAGAAGCGAATCAGAGATTAAGCAGCACTATAATTAAAGGAAGGGGGAAGGTTTTGAAGAGGCAAATTGGGATTATCAACTGAAAAAAAAATCTGCAAACAACCCGCAGGGAAATTTCTAAGGTTAAAGCTAGAATGTTGGTGTGGAAATTCCTGGTGTGAAAATTCTAGGCTAAAGAAAAACATCATTTTTTCATTTAAAATTCCATATGGAGCATATGTGATCGATACTCCATATGGATTGCTAAAGGTCACATAGAACACTATTAAGGAATCTACTTACCACCTGTATTGGATAATGAAGTTTTTACTATACTTTTTATGCAGAAGAGGAAATTAAGTGATGAACCTGTAAGGAGGGGTTTAACATGCTGTAACTAATACAATCTCTAAATAAGGCTTTTAGTTCACGGTAGATATTAAAGCTCCTTCCAAAAAATCAAGTTGTAATATAAACTTAGTTCTTACCCTGGCGTTTCTTCTTTTTACATTCTTTAATACTATCAGGAGAATCTCAGGGAAAAGGCTGATAAATATTAGAAGAACTATGGCCAACCATGTGGACACAGAAGATAGCATTTGAGCAAATACAAAATACATTCTCTGTTGTTTGAGAAAAGGCCTAGAGTGGAAAGAAAATACATAATGGAAAAACAAATCAGTTTGTGTCACATGAAACAGAAGAGTAATTGAAACTGTCTTTTGTATTTAAAAGGGATTTTCCTTATTTATATTAATAAAAATAATTTTCTTTAGAACATTCCAAAAGTAGTAAACAGATTTCATTTATCAAATGTTTGAAATGATAATCTAAAAAGAAAAAATAAAATGTACTTTTAATTTTTAAAATTTTTAATAATATGCTTATTGATTTTAGAAAGAGTGCAAAGGACGGGGGAGGGAGGGAGGGAAGGGATGGAGAGAGAGAGAGAGAGAGAGAGAGATAGAAAACATTGATGTGAAAGATAAACATCGATTGGTTGTCTCCCATATGTGCCCAGATAGGGGACTGAACCCGCAAACTTTTGGTATATGGGACAATGCTCCACCAACTGAGCCACACCAGCCAGGGCAAATGCATTTGACTTTAAAACAACCAAGCAATCAACTTTAAAGCTGCCAACTGGAAAATGTTTATTTACATCAGAAAATGCTACAGCTCCAAAGATATGCAAGAAAAGTGATATGCTAAATAGCATTTTATTTCCTTGGTTGTTTTACTAATATGAGAGTGGATTTGTGCTCTATATTCCAAATTTAAAAGATATTTTATAACCCCCTCAAATCCCTATACAAATACAAAAAGAACTGTAGAGCTTATCTCTCAAATGGGAAGACTCTACCACAAATATATATTGAGTACTAGTGTTTGCCAAACAGCTTGACAGACAGCAGTATATTGTTAATAGGACATTAAGCTTTGGAATTCAGAAATTCAGAAAGACACTTTATTCTGATGTTGGATTTCATCCCAAGTCATCCACTGAACTACTGTTAGATGGCTACTGAGAAGCATAAACAGATTTTCTTCCCTGCCTGAGCTGAACCACAAAGCCTCTGATCAAGGTCGGGATTCTCAACAGACTATCCTCTGATTAGGAGCCCTAGACAGACAACTGGTTGGTCCCATTTATTAGGTCACACATAGTGCTCACTGAAGATAAACTTGGTTCTCATTTAAAAATTGATGTGTGTGCACTCTTATGTAACACGATAAAAACAAACTTGTAGCTCTACATATATGAGGACCAGACTGAAAAATAAAAAGTGAGAACAGCTCTGGCTGGTGTGGCTCAGTTGGTTGGAGCATCATCCCATACACCAAAACGTTATGGATTTCCTTCCCGGTCAGGGCACATACCTAGGTTGTAGGTTCTATCCCCAGCCAGGGCACGTATGGGAGTCAACTGATTGATGTTTCTCACATGGATGTCTCTCTCTTCCCCTCTCCCTAAAACCTGTAAATATAGCCTCAGGTGAGGATTAAAAAAAGTAAGCAGAACAATGAGATGGAGAAACTTAAGAGGTTTGGGATAACCAGGCTTTCTAGGGTCCCTACCATATGGAAAAGAACTTTTTCAGAGCTCTACTCACACTCTAGGTTTGAAAAGCACCCTGACCAATTGTCTAGGCAGTTAGTTAATTGAGCCATAAGGGTTCAGCAGACAGGTGACAGCGAGGCACAGGGTATTCCTTTGCATAGTACCCACAATACTCTGTGATTAATATCTCTAGATTATCCTTTTTTTTTTCTTTACCTTGATGGTGCCTATAGAGTTTTGCAGGGGAATAGTGAAAACAGAACTTATTACAGGATTGGGTTTGGGGCTCAGAAATCATCATTCTCACTGACCACTCCCAAAGAGGAGTGTGTTACAATGCCTCAGGGTTGAACATGTCCAGAGATATTAGCTGCAACCAGCTGAAGTTTCACATAGCTTCTAGTCATATTTTACTGGTTACATTAAAGTATAAATGGTATATTCATGTAGTCGTTCAACTCAGTTCTACTTAAGGACAGCACTATAGGCAACAAAATAAAGATTAATATTTCATTTTTGATATTTCATTTAGAGTAAGTATCTCTAATGAATTGAAATGGGTATGATGATGTCAATTACTTAAAGGATTTATTTGCATTAATAAGGAATAGTCTATGGTCAGAGTTAGATTCATAGAATGACAGTACTGTGGCAGAACTACAATTGCTTATACATTTGTTTAATCAACTTTGATTCATTTGTGTATTATTAAAGAAAATAGAGACTTTCTTCAGCTTCACTGCTTCAATAGTTACCTATACAGGTGCCAAATATATGCTGTAATTACACTTTTTGGAGCAGTACTTCCTTAAGTGATTAAGTTTTTCATATTTTTATTTATTAAGGCTTTAATTTTGAAAATTTTTCGAAACACTGAGAGTTTCTTCCAATTAAGTCTCAAGGCACATAAACATGGTCCTCACATCTCTGTGATAACACGGAATGTTGTATATGTCTGATTTTGCTCAAACCAGTGAAAATATGGACTCCTAGAATCTTTATGGTTTACTCCAGCCATGCTCCCTGCTGCTGGCATCCTTATCAGGGGAGGCCATTGATTAATGAAAACAACTGTAATTAAAAAAAAATACAGTTGGCCTTATGTAGCCACAGTTTCACATACACGGATTCAACCAAATACATATAGAAAACATTATTTTTGATCCTTGGTTGGAAATCCATGAATGTAGAGGGCCGACTATCTGCACTGTTTTATACCATTTTATATAAGGGATCTGAGCATCCACGAATTTGAGTATCTGCAGGAGTCCTGAAATAAATCCCCAGTGGATACCAAGGAATGACTGTAGTTTTAAGTTCTTTTGTGAGTCAAAATATTGTACGTGGATTTTCGACCATACAAGGAATTGGGGGTGGGGGTTCTTTGGTATACCTAACCTCTGTGTTGTAGGTAAAGAAAGGAGCTGAAAATCTAACTTATTTTCATTCCTTATAACTCTCCTAATCACAGGTATGTGTCTCTCAATGGACTCTAATCTCCTTGAGGCAGGGGTACAGTCTATGTCTTTATATCCCATAGAGTACCTCGCATAAAATAAATCCTGAATAACGTTTATTAAACCAAAATGAACTGAATGAATTTTAAGGCCAAGCTGTAGATTCTGCCTTTACCCCCCCCAAAACAATGAGATAGTGATTTTAAGATATAACCCTCTGAGTATTAAGCGGTATATATTCTATACCTTGAGCACCTCTGTAGTGACATGAATGACAGCTATGTACCATAAAGAGAGAAGAGTAGATAATAATGTACTTGTCAGCCACTATATTGTGTAGAAATTTTACAGGGTATTTCCCCAACAAATCACATGGGGGGGTCATGCTAGAAATTACAGTTTCACTTCATAGAGAGATGTTTACACACCTTCGAGTTAAAAGATTTGGGTAGAGTCTACCAGAAGGGAAGTCTTTTGAGTAACTGGTGCAGTCTACATACTTGTATTTGAAATCTCACTGAAATTAGCAGTGTTATTGGCTAGAAGTAACTTCCGGTCCATTTACATTGAATATTTGCCATCATATATAATCAAAACTTTAAAAGCATAATTAATGTTTGCATATACAATGTATATATACATATACCTATTTTGTTATTTACATATTATTCACACATATACAACTGCTTACCAAATAATTCCTCCCCAGAAGAATGAGAAAAATACATAAAAGGCTAAAGAACCCCAAATCACAAAGTGATTTATCCACGTCCAGAAATGAGTATCCAAGGCAAGCTGAAAAGATACAACACAAGAGATTTCATGAGGGGTACAAATTGCATCGTATGCAATAATATATTATGGTATCTGATAACTCATATACAATGATATCTACAGGAGGGCCTAGCTTGGGCCAGGCTTTCAGAAGAGAATGAAACTAAAATGAGGACAGAGTCCAGTCTTTTAAAAAAGCTAGGGTATGAAAGAGCTGAACTCTGCCCTGAGTCCTCTAGACTCTAGAATACAGGTGTGGAGATGGAGTCAAGCAAGTAGCTAGTAGGTATGGGGTTACAGAGGTCTCACTAGTAAAGGAAGGGCAAAGGATGGGGTAATGGTAAAACCTAGGAGTCTTGAGCCCAAAGTCTTTGGGTTGTGGCAGCCAGAGAGATGATGGCAAAAGGAGAAGCCCTAGCTTGTGGAGGCAGGTATACTGAAAAGCGGTGGGAGAGGGAAGGGGTAGCTAGGAAGGGTAAACAAACTACAAAAAGAATATTGATAGCTCAAACACAACAGATGGGGGTAACTAAATACAAAGGAAACTAGTCCTATACACCTGCTTCATGTAGCAATGGATCATGGGTCTGACTATGTAGTGTGTCTTTCAATTGCAAAACCCTTATTTATCTATTAAATCAACATTTTCAGTTGTCTTAGATTTTAATCCCTTCACGTTCCTGCTACGGTTGATTGTTATTTTCAAATACAATCTAAAAACAAGGAAGTATGGTCTGCTTTGCTTACTTATAATTTCTGGGCCACGTGAATTAATATCTAGGACATTAAATTATCAAAGAGGAGGTGGTATTTCAGTTCTGGTACTTGCTGTGACACCATGTTCCTCAGCTCTCTGATACAGTTCCTCATTCATAAACAGGATGTTGATAACATTGTTAATGTAACCCAGTCTTGATTCTCACCCTCTGGGCTGCTAGGGAAAATGTCACAATAATATCCATCCCAAGAACAGGGAGTGGATGTCTTCTGAGGGACTCACTGAAAGATGTTGCAGTAAGGTGACTTTAACTATGAAAGGCACTCAGAAGCCCTGCGACCATAGACAAGGCTAGGGGTAAAAACAGATGGGGAGGCTTCCATTTCAAATCACAATCCTGTAAAACACAGTAAATAAATAACAACTAGCATTCATTGTATTGAGCACATTCTGTGTACCAGACTCCTTTGTGAGAGCTTTATATGTATCATTAGTTGGCTTCTCACACACACAAAAATGCTAAAAGAGGTAGGTGCTACTTTAATCTCTTAGAGAAGGGGAAATGAAGGTACTGAGAAACCCAAGGTTATATATACTCTGCTAGTAAGTAGTTAAACTGACATGAATTGTAACATTTTTGGTAGTCCTAAAATATTACTGAAATGGCAGATGCAAACATATGGTAGTTCTTTATGGTGTTAAGAAATTAACCAGGAATAAAATTTTAGAGGGATACTGATTAGAAATCTTTTGTCAATTATACTTCTGAATTCTAGTTCTGACCACTGGGCATATTGGAATTCATTTAAGGGAACTCATTCTTGGACTTCATGTGAGGTGTTTATTACTGGAACAATCAAAAGAATTTGATTATGTTTTCAACTATAAGAGAGTCCCAACTCATGAGCCTCAAGGGTAGCATTCATCAAGGCTTCGGAGCCATTATTACATGACAATGATTTTGCCAAAACTACCCTTCTTGTATGTGCCTGCTATATATTTTTACACATTTGATCATGAATATAGGTAAATTTCAGTGATGAATACACTATATAAAATTTTATCACTACCAAGCTCTTTTGCATATATATCTTGCTGAACTGTCTTAAGTACCCAAATCCATTTAAGGCCTGGCATTCTTAAACAAATATATAAGTTTAAGAAATATTCAAGTACTTAACATGGTAACATACACATACACACTCACAGTCTGATTACATAGCACTTACAACACCTTGAAAATAGTTGGAAAGAAGGAACAGATTTCTGACATGAGTATAATGTATGAATTAAAAAAAAAACAAATAAAGAGGACAGACAATATATAGTAAAAAAAAGGACTCACAAATAGTATACAAATGCCTAAATCTCCAATGTCACACATATTTTAGTAAGCATTCGGACTTGGATGACAACCCATAATAAAAATAAAGCTTAAAAGACAAAAAAGACATGTTAGTGAAAGACCAGAAAGTGCCACAAAAAATGGTGTTAAATATAGTTGAATAAATAAAAATCTAACCTTCAGAGTTACAGTGAATACTAAGACTGTAAAAACAATGGTTCCAAAAGTCCAGTTTCCATACACCTGAAAAAAAATTTATAATTACATGTACCAACAACACACAAGCCTGCTTAAAAAAAAAAAAGCCAACTTTAATCTTGTGTATAACTGCAAAAAAAGTTTGTATGAATTGTTTGGGGAACATCAGGTCAAAAGATCAGGCCAAAATGTTGGATTTTATTGTGACCTTAGATTTTCTTGGTCAGGTACAGCACATTTGTGGTTGGTAGCATTTGTTTCCATTATTCCATGCAGCTTCAAACAGAGAAAACACTGGTATAATAAAGGGAGAAAAAAATCCTATTCAACTAACAGTAATGTTCATCAAAACAAGTCATTGCATGACTCGCTGCTAAAGAGATTGATATGGGCTTTTCCTATAATAAAGAACTAAAGCTCTGTAAAAGGACTAATTCACAAGACAAACGGACTCACATTTTTAAAACAGAGTCTTTTGGCTATAAATATTACAGCTGTCAGCATGTGCACATCAAAGAAAAGCAGATACCATGTATAAATCCAAACAATGGCAATGAATGGCACATATGCTTACCAAATGCTGTCAAGATCTGAATGCATAACATTATAACAGAAAATGAAATGTAAAAGGTTTTCAAAAAATAAAAATAAAAATTTAAGGTTAATAGAAGCAAAAAAAGAACTTGATCAAATCATACATAGGTGTTATGTTTAAGAGCTGATAGCAGCAGTTCTTACAACTTACTGTAAATTTAGCAAACATTTAGGACGGTGATATATACAGTAAAATCTAATTAATCTGGACATCACGAACTGAACATGGGTGACGAATTGGACATGGGATCCGTTGAGGCTCCCATGTGCCACCTGAAGAATTTGCTGAGCAAATGAACCATGTCAATAGGACTGCAGGAGAGTATCTGCCTACTTTGCAGCAAACTTTTTAAAAAGCTGGAGTCATCTCTGTATAATTCATGTGCCAAAATGAACATAAAATAAAAAGTGAAATTCACAGAATGAATCATAAAGCTAAAAACTTGAGAAATCATAACATCTAATTCCTTCTTTTTACTGGTAGGCAGAGTTGCCTTGGAAAGCTGAAGTGACTTGCCCAAGGACACACCTAGATACTAAGTAGGGCACACTTCCTGGCAAGTGCTGCATGTACTTACTATAAAAAACTAGATCTGTACTCCCTAACAGATAGGACTATCTGGGTTCTAGACGTAGTCCCTGTATTCAGTAAATTCTTTTTGAACCTTAACTTTGTTTCATATTATAAAGATAAAAAATGAATGACCTTAAAAGAGGAAGCCCAGAAATAGCAAACATAGTAAAAGCAGAATGCAGGGTGGTGGGTTTGATTTTCCACTGTGTGGCTGAAGGAAAACCTCACCCCATTAGCAATCTCTCCTATAGCACAGCCAGGGCAAAATCAGCCCAATGCAGGTACTAACCTATGTACTCACTTGCTGGGAAGGCACTAGTAGGACCAGTGTTAGCCTTTCTGGAAAACACTACACTACCATGGGGAAGGGAAGGAGGAAGAGAAGGGAATTCTAAAGATATGGCAGTGACCCCCTTGAACTCCAAGTATGGAAGGTCACTATGAACAAGAACTGAGTGTGTATAGACTTTGCTTTTTAAAACAGGAAAACCTTTGCTCACATCAAAGTGCAGTGGTCTGAAGTCTGAAATCCCAAAAACTCTGTTTATCCAATCAAAATTACAGCCAAGTTAAATTAAGCTTCCAGAAGGTTCATACGTAACCTCTCTAGTTAGCCATGCATGTAGGAAGTGATTTTGTATTTCAGCACTTCTACTGTTTGAATGAAGTTGTGAGAACTAAAAAACTGTACCTTTAAAAATTTTGCAAAATGATTACAGCTAGAATATGGGTATGGTCAATCCAGTGCCTATGAAAAAAAGATTTTCCATAAGCCATGATTATAACACCAAAAGAGTAAAGGTATTTACCTTTGCATTTTCTTCTAGGGATGAAGTCTGAAAAAGAAAATAAGTCCCAAAGAAGAACACTGCCCCTTCAAATGCAGCCAGTAACGTCCAATATAAGAAGGGGCCCAACTGTAGCATGGCATTGCCAGAAATTTTCCTATTGAGAAATGGGAAAAAATACAGGTTAATGAATCTCTGTATTCTATTTAAAGATATAGTGAAATGCCAAAAGTGCACATGGAGCTTGACACTGTTATAATGAAAGGAGCTACCCCCGAGGGACTGAAAGGCTTTTGGTAAAAGGTCAGACTGAGCAACAGGCTTATTTTCATGTAATCACCTTCTGATTGAGATATTGGAGTAAACTGTTCGAGTACTTCTAAGCTAAACTTCTGGCCACCGGACAACATCACTAATAACATCACTAATGATGAGACCCCATTTATTGAGTTCTTATCATATGTCAGAAAATTGGGTTAAAAGTTTTATATATATAGTCCATTTTTATCGACATAAAAACCACATGAGATAGGTAGTTTCATCAATCCTACCTATAAAGAATAAGGAGCCTCGAAAAGGTGTATCATCATGCTTCCCAAACCTTGATGCAACTTGGAATCAGCTGGGGATCTTTGCACACACTGCTGCATGGCTCCCAAAGTCATTCTGATTTAATTGGCGTGAGGCTAACCTGGGCATCAGGATATTGTTAAAGCTCCCCAGGTGATTCTACCATTTGGGAATCACCACTGTAGCAGCACACCAGAATTTAGTCATTTAACGAGGGGCAGAGCTAGTATACAATCCTAGATTTACATGACTTCAGATCATATGCTCTCAACCAAGCTACCTCCGCTTTCCAACTAGAGTTGTTAAAATATTTCTTTTAATCATGATTTCTTCCTGGGAATTTAACCTTGTTTGGCCTTGGGATGCCCTTCATATCTTTCGATTGAGTCAAATAACATGTTTGAAGCTGTGCAGTCATGCTTTGATGAATGGAACGCGGATAGATCAAAAGTTTAAAATCTGTCAAAAATAACACAATCTTGTCAGTACAAGTCAGAATGTTAAATGAGGCTACCAATTCTAATGGAGCAGAGCTACAAAAAGATGGATTTGTGCACAGATTTTTATTGGACTCTATTTCAAATTACTCTCAACGTTTATCAAAAGGTATCTAAATGCCTCAAAAATAGCACACCAGTCCTCAATACTACCAAGAATGTCACTGGGCTGTATGGAATAAGAAACACCCTTGTAATGTGAGTGCAACTGGTCCTCACTAAGCTAGTAATGAGTTCTGTGGGCTTTCCTGAAAAGGTGGTAAGTACACAACTTTTACTGCGTAAGATTTCCAGGTGCATGCAGGTGTCTGAAATTCAAAGGATGCATATAGCAATGCACTGCTGTTTGCCTTAGAAAAATTGCAGGAGAAAAGAGGTAGCTGCTTCCCAGAAACAAGCTCTCCTCACAGCCACTAAGCTGGATTTCCAAGGCAACTGGGAGCCACAGAGGAGGCACCTCCCTAAAGATCCTTGCGGGAATTGCCCAGCAACTGCCAGCCAGTAAGGCTTTTGAGAGTCACTGTCTTGGGCTGAGGCAGAAAGTGATTCCTGTGTTTCCGGACCTTCTCTGGGAGTTACACCACATACTGTGGGAAGATGGGTAGGAGCAAATGGTGTGTTGGGTTATATGTGTAGCTTTCCAGCTGCACTCAGATAAATGGTCAAGTTTTTGGAAACAGAATATGGCAGCCAACATGAAGGAGAACATGAGAGAGAATACAGATCTGGGGAACAGTTGACTAGCAGCACAGGCCTGGGCACCTCCACAGGAGGGGGGGCAGCTGGTGTACTAGGGCCTTTCTTTTGCTTTTAAAGCTTTGAAGAGATACACTATGCCTCTTCCCCCTATAAAAGAACTATTTTTTAAAAAAGATTTTATTCATTTTATTTCTAGAGAGGGGAAAGGAGGGAGAGGGGGAAACATCAATGTGTGGTTGCCTCTAGCACGCCCCCTACTGGGGACCTGACCCAAATCACAGGTATGTGCCCTGACTGGGAATCGAATCAGCGAGCCTAAGGTTTGCAAGCCAGCACTCAATCCACTGAGCCACACCAGCCAGAGTAGAACTAGTTTACTTTTAACATTTCTCTTAAAAATATGAAACTATCTAATCATGTTTTCCTTGTTTCATGTAAAAATGTATGGGAAATGCCGAAGTCAGTAAGTCCCTGATGGTGAAATCTAAAATATGCTACACAACTGTAGAGAGCCACATGTGAAGACGAGGATTTCATATTTACAAAAGAATACTTGGAGTAGTGGAGCAATCTACAGTGACAGGCTGACAGCAGGGTCTCATCAGAGCAGGCAAGAAGGGAAACTGAATTTTGGGTTGGGCAACAGATATGTCATGGCTTTCATTTCTGTATGAAATATGGCAAGTATACCCTCTATTCAAAATTGTTTAATAGTTCATGACCTACACTTGCTGTTCAGTAAGTAAAGCTACAAAAAACTCTTACAATAATTTGTACTTAACAGTTTTGTTTAGGTTCTCAGCATTCTTAATGTACAAAAGTGCTCAATACAGCCCTGAAGTGGAGAAGGGTGTTTGAATAAGAGAAGATCAATAGCTACCATCTATTGAAAACTTACTATGGGCCAGGAACTGTTTTTTATTTTTTAAAGAGACTTTTGCAACTCTTTTTATTCATTCATTCATTCACTCATTTAATTTATTTACTTTTTAGAAAGAGGGGGAGGAAGGGAGAAAGAGAGGGAGAGAAACATCAGTGTGCAAGAGATATATCCATTGGTTACCTCTTACATGCCACCAACTGGGGACCTGGCCCGCAACCCAAGCATATGCCCTGACCAGGAATCTAAATGGCGATTGGCACAATCCACTGAGCCACACCAGCCAGGGCCAGGCACTGTTTTTAAGTTCTTTTATGTGCAGTCACTTGTTTAATCCTCATAAAACCATTGTGGATTAGGTCCTGTTGTTACCCAGATTTTATCAAAGATGAAAGTGAGGCACATATCAGTCAAGCAACCTATGCAAGGTCACATAGTGAGTGGCAGAGCTCAGACTGGAACTCAGGCAATTAGCTTGAGCTCTTGCTGGGACTGAGTGGGAGGGATTCTGCTTACTGCTGCCCAACCCCATCTCGACCAGAGCAATAGCACCATTGGCCTTCACTTTATTTGTTGTTAGAAGACAGATCACACTGTTGCCTCCGTGTTTGAAAACCACCAGCCTGCTGTTAAGAGCACAGCACTGGTTGCCAGGAGGACTGAATACTGAGCTTGGTTTGGCCTCTAGTTATACCTGTGTCCTTAGGCAAGTCATTTCTGTGTCCTGGTTTCTCATTTTAAAAATAAGGGTAGGAGGGCCCTGACTGGTGTGGTTTAGTGGATTGGGCGCCAGCCTGCAAATCGAAGAGTCACTGGTTTGATTCCCAGTCAGGGCAAATGCCTGAGTTGTGGGCTGGATCCCCAGTTGGGGGCGTGGGAAAGGCAGCTGATTGATATTTTTCTCGCACATCGATGTTGCTCTCCCTCTCTTTCTCCTTCCCTTCCCTCTAAAATAAATAAATAAATAAATAAAATCTTTAAAAAATGAGAGTATGGGAGATTATGCTCTATAAGATTTCTACCAAGGCTTCTGTAATTCCCCTCTAGATCTAGCTATCCCCTTGCAACAAATACAGGGAAGGAAAGAACACATTAAACAATACCATCAATGCAATCAGCAAACTCTAGATAAGGGGAAACTCTACAAGATAAATGATCCAGTTTCATCAGCAAAAATTGCCAGGGTAATCTCAAGAAGCATGTTAACGGACTGCAATATTTGGACCTTATATCCTGATTCAAACAAGCATGCTATTCAAAGCAATGAGTCAGTTGGAGGAATTTGGACACTGACTGAATATTTGATATTATGGACTTGTAAGATTTTAAGATATGATAGGTATTGTTATTTTTAAGTCCTTATCTTTAAGCGATACATACTAAAATAACTATTTTATGTAATGTTTGACATTTACTTCGAAATAAGTCCATGATAGAGCAGACAGGGTTATTAAGGAAGAGAATTGGCTCTCAATTGATTAACTGGTGAAGCTGAGTGGTGAGAGCTGGGATGTTTACTGTATTAATAGTATTTTTGCTACTTCTGTGCATGTTTGAATGTTTCCTTTAAAAACGATGATGATATACTTTACGAATCTAGTTAAGTGTGACAATTACTAAATGCAAATTTTATGAGTCTACTGGTTAAAGAAATCCCTCAATTTGCACACCTTCACTTCATACATGTCAGCCACCCAAGTCTCTCTTCTGCACTTGCCTTCCACTATTTAGCAATGCTTATAATCTGCTGTAAATTAACATCTTTATCCTTTGCTTTAGGCTTTACTTATAAAAATCCAATTAGAGCATAGGTTAAGCAACTAGGGCTAGTGCCAAGTCCACCCATCCATACAGAAATGCATGCATTTCCAATGGACACAAAGTGAATATAATGGACTGATGAATCATTCTCTTCAACAAAAGTTTTAGAATGGAGATAACAATGGGAGAGAGGCTATGCTTATGGGGCAGTTTACAAGAGAAAGCCTAACACAGTATCATCAATTCAATCTGTTACAGGTAGGAATCAATATTCTAAACTAACAAAGATCTTTGTGTGAGGCTATTTATTTTTTATTTTTTGTAGCTAAAATATTGCCTTCCTCTAAGACTCCAGAGCTCTATGACAATGTAGGTTCACGTTTTAGGAATGAATAGTTTTGAACTAAATGGTTCACACACATTCAAGTAAAGGACCTATACCTAGGAAATATATCATCTTCCTGTTGAATGGAACAGAACCATGTGACCAAACCAGGTGAGGGGTGTGTGTCCTTCCCACCTTCATATGAAGTGAAACCCACAACTTTGTAAGTCTGAGGGGGTTTTAACTGTAATGTTCAACTTACATATATAATCGGGGATCTGAGGTCAGAGTGTCAATGTTGATGTGTTGTTCCAGTAGGCTATAGGCCAGGATGGGCAAGGATGTGAAGCAGATATTGTACATTGTAAGGTAAGCAGCATCATACAGTGGCTGAAATGACAACAAAGGAGAAAGAAATGTACCATAACATGATCTTCAAGATGGTATTTATGTGTATGAAAAAACTCATAACCTAAAACAAGACAGTTTTTTCTCCACTTTTTGTAGTAACAAAGGAAGTTAAAAAAATGTTGAAGCTATATTACTTTTAAATTAGTCGACAATATTATATTAATTTCAGGTGTACGTCCCAATGATTAAACATATATATATATATAATTTACAAAATGATCAGCCCAATAAATCTACTACCCATCTGATACCATGAATACTTATTACGATATTATTGATATTCCCTGTGCTGTTTACATCTCCATGATTATTCTGTAACTTTTAATCCCTTTAGAAGTACATCCAATTTGTACTTCTTAATCCCTTTACCTTTTTCACCCAGCACCCCCAATCTGAAAATTGTCAAAATGTTCTCCGTATCTATACTGTTTCTGTTCTGCTTGTTTGTTTTTTAGATTCTACATGTAAGAGAAATCATATAGTTATTTGTCTTTCTTTGTCTGACTTATTTCACTCATCATAATACCCTTTATGTCCATCCATGTTGCTGTACATGGCAAGATTTCATTCTTTATTATGGCTGAATCATATTCCACAGTATATATGTTCCACTTCTTCTTTATCCACTCATCTACTGATGGGCACTACGGTTGCTTCTGTATCTTGGCGATTGTAAATAATACTGCAATAAATATGTGGTTGCACATGTCTTTTTGATTTAGCATTTTGGGTTTCTTTGGATAAACACCCAGCCCTGATTGGTGTGGCTCAGTGGATTGATTGCTGGTCTGCAAACTGAAAGGTTGCTTATTCGACTCCCACTCAGGGCACATGCTTGGTTTGTGGGCCAGGTTCCAGGTTGGGGGACGTGTGAGAAACACTGATCAATGTTTCTCTCACACATTGATGTTCTTTCTCTCTCCTTCTCTCTCCTTTCCCTCTCTAAAAAATAAATACAATTTAAAAAAATATCCAGAAGTGGAACTGCTCAGTCCTTGTCTCTTGTTATAGTCTCTTTTGTCTGGGATAAATATTGCTACCCTAACTTTTTTTTTCTTCTGTTTCCATTTTCAAGAAATATTTTTTCCCATCCCTCTACTTTCAGTCTGTGTATTTTTCTATCTGAAATGAGTCTCTTACAGACAGCATATGTAAGGGTCTTATTTTCTTATCCATTCAGCCACCCTGTCTTTTGATTGGAGCACTTAATCATATGCATTTAAGGTAATTGTTGATGCTCTGGCCAAGTGGCTCAGTTGGTCGGAGTGTCGTCCCTTAAACCAAAAGGTTGTGGGTTCGAGTCCCAGTCAGGGCATACACCTAGGTTGCAGGCTCGATCCCCGCTTGGGGTGCATATGGGAGGCAACCGATAGATGTTTCTTTCTCACTCATCGATGGTTCTTTTCTCTCTCGTCCTCTCTCTAAAATCAATAAACATAACCTCAGGTGAGGATTAAATAAAAGCATAAAGTAATTATTGATAGATATGTATTTATTGACATTTTATTATTCATAGTTTTTATCTTTTTCTTCTTCGCAAAGGAAATTTTAAATAAGGTCACTCTGGTAACTATAGAAAAGAAACTAACATATTGTGATGGATCATATTAATATACCCTCCCCTTTTACTAGGATCTTATTCGGAATATTTACAAGCTATTAGCTCTATTTCTAATACATATTAATAACTTTTCAGAAGACTTTTCAGCTAATAAAGGCCAGTTAAGAATAAGTCAGGAACTCCTCAGGGAAATTAAATACAGGCAGTGGTTAACCTGTGTCACAGGTTTTTTTTTGTTGTTGTTGTTTAATATTTTATATGAATTTAAATATCACCTTCTCCAGGATTAGTTATGATAATGAGTGTGGCCATTTACTAAAGATTAAATAGATGTATTCACAAAACCCAAGCTAAATATATGTATATTAGGAATGACTTCCAACTCTTTCTGGTCCTGAATTTCCTAGGCTCCAGACCAAATTTTCCAACTATCTGCTGGCTGTTCCATAGGTAACTGCAACTCAAAATGTCTAAAACCAAACTCATTAACTTTCCCCTTCAATCTGCTTTCTCCTGTTTCCTACTGCAGTGAGTGGCCCCACAATGTCTGTAACCCTAGTATCTACCTTGGTGCCTGGTACCACTTAGGTGCTCAAGAAATATTTTGAAATGAGTGATTTTCTTTCTACCTCACTAACTATTCCCTCTCTGTCTCCTATTCTCCCCAAGCCCTTTGTTGGGGTGTTGCAGAACTCAGCGTTTGGAACTTTTATTTATACTCACTCTCTAGGTGACCTTGTTAAGTTCTGTGATTTTAATATTAGCCATTCAATGCAAATTCCCAAATACCTATCTCCAGTCAGGCCTGTCCCTGTATATTCTATTATGCAGTTGACATCTCCTCTTGTGTGTCTAGCATATTTCAAACTTATGCCCAGAACTGGATACCTGACCTATCCTTACCTCAAACCTGCTCCTCTTGAAGTCTTCCCCATCTCAGGGAAGGGTAACTAAATCTTTCTGATCAATAAGCACCAAAATCTTGGATTCACCTTTCACATTATTTTTCACAGCTCACATCCAATCAATTAAGAAGTGTTTATTGGCTCTATCTTCAATTATATTCAGAACCAGATCACTTCTGAGCACTTCCACTATTACCACCCCACAAGCCTCCTAAATGCTTTCCCTGCTTTTTCCTTTGACCTAAAGGCTATTTACTCTAATCCCAGAGTAGATCTATTAGAAAATAAGTCAAATCAAGTCACCACTTTTTTTCAAGCTTTGAGTGTAAAAAGAGAACATTTTTGGGGTGGCTATAAAGCCCCTCTTGGTCTGGCTTCTCCTATCTGTCTGACCTCATTTCTAACCTTTCCTGCTTCTTGTTCATTCTACTCTAGCAGCAGTGGCTTCCTCACTGCACCTCTGACATGTCAGGCACACCGTTGACTTCAGACCTCCTTTGAATTGGCTGTTGTCCCACATGGAATATTTTTTTTCTGTAGATAGTACTTCCTCACTTCCTTCAAATCTCAGGTCAAATGTCACCTTCTCAGGGAGACCATCCTTGATTTAACTTGCCACTCTCTCACAGACACATTTCCTCCTTTAATGTTTTTTTTTTCTTATAGTACCAATCACCTGCTAACTTGCTTTATACGTTTATTATGTTTACTACTTCCTCACACTAGGATTTACGCTCTATGAGGGCAGAGATTTTTTTTAAATTTATTTTTTGACAGCTGTAGCTTGAGAAAGAGCAAAGCAGCCCTGGACATCATAGACCAGGCCTAGCACCCACAGCTAGTCAGGGGTGTTCTCCTGTCAAACATGCACAATTTCACAGAACTGCAACATCAAACAAGGACATTCTGTTACTATAATCAACCAAAACAAGTATGAGACCACTCCACAAACGTATCTGACACAAACAAGAATATGAAGATTGCCCAAATCATAAATAATGACCAACATCCCCATTCTGGCTGATATGAGTGACTACCACTTCTTGACCAATGACAGCGTTAGCCTCCTTCTAGTCTTCATTCCTCCTGGATAAGATTTATGAAATACCCAGTCCTAAAATTACCCCTGCTTACTAACAGTACCTCATCAAGGCCCTGTTTCTTAAATCCTTCTCCAAATTACCTAACTCAATCCAAATCTTTTTTTTAAATCTGTTTTTCATTTTTTAAATTGTTCCAGTATACTTTTGTCCATTTCCTCCCCACTACTCCCCGCGCCCCTCCCATCCCCACCTCCCGCCCTCCATCCTACCCCCTTTCAGCTTTGTCTATGTGTACTTTATATATGTTCCTCAATTACCTTTCCCCTGTTCCCCCTGTTATCCCCTCCCCCCTCTCCTCTGGTTACTGTCAGTTTGTTCTTTATTTCTATGTCTCTGGTTATGTTTTGCTTGCTTGTTTGTTCTGTTGATTAGCTTCCACTTATAGGTGAAACGGGTAGTGAAAGACAAATTTCTTTTGAGATTTTATTTATTTATTTTTAGGGACAGGGGAAGGGAAGAAGAAAGAGAGGGAGAGAAACATCAAAGTGTGGTTGCCTCCCATGCGCCTTGCACTGGGGATCTGGCCCGCAACCCAGGCATGTGCCCTGACTGGGAATTGAATCAGTGGCCCTTTCGTTCACAGGCCAGCACTCAATCCACTGAGCCACACCAGCCAGGGCCAAATCCTTTCTAACACTCTCTTACTGAAAGGACCCACTCTTTCTCATGGTGTATATTCTTTCTCATTGCATCAAGGAATAAACTGAACTTGATCAACTACATGTGTGTTCCTGGTGGTGTTTGGCTAGAGGGCTTTAATGACTTTGAGCTCTTAGATCTCAGCATATAAAAAGCATTCGATATTGAATGAATGAATGAGTAGAGATTGGAAGCTATAATACATTTATAAAAGACTGATCTGGTATTTAAATTTTTTCTTTATGGAAAAAAATCAGGGTATTCTCTGAACCTAATTCTGATGAAAATACTGAGTTGGCATTTTTCTACACAGTGCTAGGTGTTGTCATAGAACCATTGCCTGTGGCCTGATAAATAATATCCCATGTTCATCTGTATTTTCACATATATAAATGTTCTTTGATTAATAAAATGCATTTAAATGTGACATAAATTAACACAATTATGCATTTTCAAACAATGGCTACTAAAGATACACTTACTATCATGATGGGAGTTGTCTCGAAAAGGTTGAGAAAAACTTGAATAGAGCCTTAGATCTTTCATTAGTTGAGACTTCAAAAACATTTACTGAGTGTTTACTAAGTGACACGTACTGGGGACAGAGAAGATTCATGCCCTTGTCTGCCAAGGCACACAAATCAGAGAGGAGGAGGCAGAATCTTGAGTGTACAAAGAGCTGAGGGGGGACCCAGAGGAAGGGACAACTCTGGCCTACAGTAGAGACAAAGCAAGATAATGTGCATGCAAAATTCTCAATGAAGTTAAAAATACAGCTTTACATAGAATATGGAGATACTTCCCACATACAAAGATTTAAACTCAGCAAAAATATTCTACTAAATTAAAAAGTACTCCAAAAAAGGTGTTCCATTCCTTTTAATTCTCAAGGGAAAGGACTAGTTTGCTGGCATATAACACTATATTTTCATCAGAAATGATCCATTTTTGGTAATGAGAAAATTGAAAAAATAACTCAGACTGATTGATATGTAATTTAGCGTTAAATTTCATTCAAACCAAAGAAGCATCAATCTACTTTTATTCTGCTATGGTACTTTCAGGTTAAATGAAAGAGAGTTGTAATTCTTAGATGCATAATTAGAGAAGATAGAATGTTCTCAAAACAAACAACAGGTTTAGCTGACAATACTGTTTGTTAAACTTGTTACAAATTTTTGTTTTCATGAAGAAAAAAGATCAGTACTATTCTAGCTTTGCTAAATTAAGAGCTGCTTTTTGCTTAAAGAATCAGAATCCTGGTCACATTTCCACATTTTCCATAGCTCACTCTCCAAGTTCAGGGTTGAAGAGAACACCTGATGTGGACCTAAGATGAAAAAGGTTGACTGACTACTTGTAAGTACTCCAAAGATATTTGCAATAAAGGTTGCTACATTCAGCAGAAGCACCAGGTCAAATTCAGAACTAATGACATTGTTTATCAGGTCACCACCTCAGAGACCTTCCTTTTACCTGATAAAAATTTCCCCTAAGTCTTAGGCCCTAAGACATCTGCATAGCTCCCTCATCTTCTTAATAACTCTGCCTCATCAGAGAGAACTTTCCAAATCAGCTTCTTTAAAATAGCAACCCTCTTTCCCAGTCATACTCTATCAATTTATTATACTCTTTCCTTCTTCAGAGATTTTATTTGCACCCAACAATATATTTATCGGATTGTTGTTTGTCTTCCCCCTAGCACTAGATTGCACGCTCCATGGGGGTAAGGCTTTTGATCATTGTTGTATCCCCGGCACTTAGCCTGGCACATAGTAGGCACACAAGAAATATTTGTTAAATGAATGAACATACCAGTTGAGCAAATGAGGAAGCCAAACATCAATTCCTATGGAAACCTAAGCAGTTAAGGTAACCTAAGCAGGCCCCAGAGAGCCCAAGGTCTGGATCTCAGCTGGCTTTATTAGGAACAAATCCTTCCTTTCTTCATAAAATTTGTGCTTGGTAAACATCTTTTAAAAGGATAACAAAGCAACAGACTCCCTTCAAAATAAAAACAATGTTTTAACCAGATTAAGCCTATTTTCCTTTAGCATTTTGCTACAATATTTTAAACATCTATTTATTTATTTATTTTAAAAAGATTTTATTTATTTTACTTTTTGACAGAGGGGAAGGGAGGGAGAAAGAGAGGGAGAGAAACATTAATGTGTGGTTGCCTCTCACGCGTCCCCTATTGGGGACCTAGCCCATAACCCAGGCCTGTGCCCTGAAAGGGGAACTGAACAAGTGGCCCTTTGAGCTACACCAGCCAGGGCTTGAAACATCTTTTTAATACTTGCATTCATCTAAGCGAGGAATTAGAAACATTTTGATCTACAGTAATCTGAATGTGCGAGAAAAGCAGGCTCATCAGAATTCATAAAACTCTTTGTAGCTAATACTGTTAGTTTTGAATACAAGAAGGCTGATAGCACTTCCTACAGTGAGATCATTAATTTGTAAAGCGATCTCCTTAACTGGCACCATGTGGTTGATGACATGGCACTGATGTAAGTAAGAGAGCATAACTAATGGTAAAGAGGCAAGTTCAAGAGAAAGAGAGCAGTCACCTTCTACTGAGAAGAATGCATTCACTTAAAAATACTGCCAAGAAATTAGAAAAAAAATCACCTCTGCCACCAGGAATTAAGGATACCCTGAAATTTACAAATTCAATCTGTAGCATTGTGGTGATATTGTCAGTAGCTCCTCTTGGCATATCAGTGAACAGCTCACAGATTGACTACGAAAATTTCTGAGTCATTGAGCATTATAGCTCCTATATTTAGCTGTACTTGCACTAGAAGCAATGCAAAACCCATTTTAGTTGTTAAAACAAACTGAGAAACGTGCCTACTCATCCCTCCTCTTAAATATCAAGTTAATATATAGCATATTCTTTATGTAATAAATGTTCAGAAAACAATAAAGGGCAGCTTTGACCAGGTGGTTCAGTTGGTTAGAACATCATCCCATATACCAAAAGGCTGTGGGTTCAATTTCCGGTCAGGGCACATATCTAGGGTATTGGTTCAATCCTCAGCTGGGGCGCATATGTGAGGCAACTGATCAATGTTTCTCTCTCTCATTGATGTTTCTCTCAAAAATCAGTAAATATATCCTTGAGTGCGGATTTTTAAAAAAGCAAAACAATAGGGGGCAAAAAATGCAGAGTTGTTCAAATTATCTGAAGTTTTATCCAGGAATCACACCTTTGTGTCCAGCTTAAATGTCAATATTTTTCTAGAAAATCAACCTGAGAAACTGAAAAGGCATGAGATTTTATGCGATGAAATATTAAGCTATAACATTTTAGGATTATTGGAAAACATTGTATATGCTAATACAAAGAAAAATCAGAATATTCTTTTAAAACTTATCCTCCATTCCAACCAGGTATACCAAATAACTTTCAAAACAAAGTAATAATAAGAACACTGGTAAAGCAAAAACACAAACATTTGCTATCGTCAAAATGCAAGCCAAGAAGATCAACTGTTGAACCAAAAAAATAAAAGAAAAAAATCCAACAACAAAACACAAACCTCCTTTACTTCGGTCATGCCTCTCTAATATCTACAATACGATAAGTACTGTAAAAATGGAAGTTATTAACAGCAGATGTAAACTACATAATAACAAATAACTAGGGAAACAAACCTGTTGTGAGAATCCGCAGAAGAACTGGTACAAAAATTGTGGCAAAATGAAACAAAGGTTCTGGGAAAAAAATGGAGAAAAGGGTTAATGTTTTCTTTTAAATTTCTAAACTAAAACAGGAAACTACTCCAAATAGTTTACAGTCAGTCCTAAGCCCTTCTAATATCAGAATGCAATAAGTACATTCTAGAGTTGTAAGGAAATAACTCAAAAACAAATGACTAATTCATATTAATACTAACTTTTGTCCTACTAAGGCAGAAAAGGTCTTACTTTATGAGAATTGCTTGCTATTCTTTGTCTAGGGAAGAAATGTGATTATACAACACAAGTACCTAATGGTACTGCACTTTAAATGTCAATTAGATTACAAAATCATTATAAAGTATAATGGTATAAAGCTTTAAGTACATACAGGCGCGGGCAAAAGTAGGTTTACAGCTTTTCATATGGAAAAAAGACATGTAGGTTATGATTGTTACAATAGCTTTATTAAACTCTGTTTTGTGTACTCACAACTGTAAACCTACTTTTGCCTCGCCCATATTTTAAGTTAATTGATGCCAATAAAGAGCTAGGAAATTATTACAGTGTATGTTGACACAAACAGTATCAACTAATGCTTTACTGCCTTTATTACTGCCTCACCAAACAATCAACATATTAATACTGACCACTCACTATATGCAAAGACAGCACTCAGGGAGATACAAAAACAAAATAAAACTTTTTATTCCTAAGGGACTTACAACTTAATTGGGAGAATACTAAACACGGATTTTAAAAAACACAAGCAGAGAATTCACAAGGCATTAAGTTACTAGGTGTGATTCTACATACTGAAATTAATGTCTTCAGGCCAAACTATCAGAACCAATACTTTCAAACGAATGCTACCCCTCAGGGCAAGCTATGACCTTATTTGAATGTTGCTTGTCATCTGTTCATGTTGTCTCTGGATTTCTCTTTGGGCAGCATTTTCAAGAGCCCATTTTTGAGACATGTCAAAAAACCAGTCTCCTTCTTTCTGTCACACATTCTCACGTAGGTAATTTCCTAGGATGGGAAACTTGGGGCTGTTTTTAAAAAGACAATGCATCCTAAAAGGATGAATGTCTTCTAGGCTGAGAATACTTAGGTGCATATACTACAGGCTCTGGAGGATGTTCCTAAAGAAAAGTGCTATCCATGTTTTGAATAACTCCTACAGCATCATAGTAAGTGTCATAGCGCCAAGGAGCTCATCACCTGGAAGGGCAACATTCAAGTGTATGCATCAGTTCTAGTAGAATGCAAAATATCGTAGGTAGCGTTTCTAGAGTTATACTTTATTTTTTAAAAGAGTTCTGATGTTGGAGAAGGCAGTGCTCAGTGGGGATTATGGGGCTGCTTTGTGGGAAGGGGAGGACTGACCCTCCCACTAGAATGTAATTCCCATGAGAACACGGACTTTGCCTGTCTTACTCCATTGCGAATTCTCAGGGTCTAAAACAGTGCTTGGAAACTGGTAACACATTCAAACATATTTGTTAATTGAATGAACAGAGAAGTTAGCAGTTGAACTAGGTGCTAAAGATGAATCGGATAGGTTGATAGCAGGAACCAAGGTAAGGCCTTATATATTTTAAACAGATAAGGTAAGACAGGGAGAGGCTATGGGGTGGCTTAAAAGCCAGACTAGTTCTTAGACAATGGAGAGTAAAGTTTCTGGAATACAGTTGAAAAGTTGTTTTTTGTTTGAAAAGTGCATTTTTCAAACATTAACCTGGCTGAATTATGCAAAGTAGATTGCATGGAGAAATAGAAATCAAGAAGACCTGTCACTGAAGTACTCCAGGGGTGAGGCAATATCAAACTGAAAATGCAGAAAGGCTTCTCTTAGCTCAGCAAAAGAGGGTCAAAAATATTAGAAATCATCTTGGGACAAAAGACAGCACTAAAAAGGAATCCTGCTAACTCAGTAACTAGAGATAATGGGCACAGAGAGCCTATGAAGACAGAGGGCACCACCTGCATAAATAATCCCCTCAATTGGGAGCCGTCAATTACTGACCACACTAGTAAATATTAGCCATTTTAATACTTGTTTTGTTTTCCTTAACAGAGTATTCCTTCCATCTGGTGGCACTTGAATGAATTGCAGGTCAAAATCTTAAAGAGGCAAACCAAGCCTCTGGAATTAGGGATCAGATGGTTGGCAGATCTCTACGGTAAATCTTCATGGTCACTACTACTAAGGGGAGGTAAGAGGGAATAACAACACATCTCCACGCGGACCTGTTAAGTTACTGAGTCTAAGGCTTATAAATAATTATGATGCACAGAGTCCTGGAACTAGAGTAAGATAAGCTACTGTGGAAGTCTTGTTCTGTGACCTCCTAATTGACTCCAAAGGCAAGTTATATAAGTTCTCTGAGCCCTAAATTCCACATAATTAAAATGGACATATTACTAATTGCCTCATAAAATATTTGTGAGGATTAAATAAGAAAATACTTTCGTCAACCAGTGAATTACATTACACATACTGGGTTAATTATCATTATTAATCACCATCATATTTGGCCTGGATACCAGTTGATAACTGGTTGACAGGGTCTTACCAAATTTGTAAACCTGAGGTGAAGGTTGCATATTTTTTTTGAAAATATAAAGTTAATAAGACCCAGGTTTCATCACAGAAAATTGACACACAAAAGCAGTTGCTGAGCTTTCCCTCCTGTGAAATACAGGGTAAAAAGAACATCCTAACTGCTTGAATCATTTAAAACTGGTACATTAACCTGATAATACACCTATAAACTGTAATCTAATTAAGATCTTTGGTAAATTGTATTGTCTGGTAGACAAAAATAAATATGCAGGCTCAGTTTAACATGTACTCTGATTGGTGCTAAAAGAAAATCAAGGTGCTGTTGGGGAAACTACTTCAGTGTCCAAACATGGGGGGGGGTGGTTTGGGACGTTGCAAAATAGTTGTGTTTTTGATGAATATTTAACTGGGTGAAAAAATGCTCACAATATATTAAATAAAAAGGGCAAAGTGCAAAACAGTATGCTTTGGGGCTGGCTGCTAATAGGTTTGGGGTTTCTTACTGGAGTGATGGAAATGTTCCAGAATTAGTGGTGATGGTTGCATGTCATAGTATAAAAGCCACTGTATTTTACACCACAGTGAATTTTGTTATTTGAATTATACCTCAATAGAAAATGAAAACACTCAGTATATATAGTATATAAAAATGATGTATACATATATTGGTTTGTATAGACAAAAGAACAGGTCACATAACAATGTTACCATCTGCTCTCTCTATTGGTATGCATTTACAGAGGAGTTCAAAAATTTCACTTTAGAAAAGAAGTTACATATGAAAAATATTTGAGAAAAGTCACTGTTGTATAATTCTCCTTTTATTTAAAGCATTAACTCACTAAGCAACATCCTCAGAGAACCTCATCTAGAGGAGAACCATGCCAGTTTTACATAATCAAAAATTAATCAAAGTTAGTCAAGATAAGGGAGGAAGGACTCAAATGGAATGCAAACAAAAACTTAACCTGAATATATTACAAATAAATAACACAACCACACTGAAATGGTAGAAAAGGGGGGGAAAGTAACTTTGGAAATAGTTTTTGACTATACACTCCAAGGCTAAAGACAAAAAGAAGTGCACACAAACATATTACTCAACTTACTCAGTTTGTTTCTCTCAGGAGTATGAGTTTGCAATTCTGAACTACTTTAAATGTATTCTAGGATTGAGCAAATAATGAGAACCAGGTTTCTCATCACTGGAGAAAGGAGTTACAAATAAGGAAAAGGGAAAAGTTAGAATGACCCCCTTGTGGTGGTGGCTGGAATAAAAGGTAGCAGTATATATGGAGTTCACATACTGAGGTCATACTGATGCCTTGGATTCCGACTCCAACACCTATATATATTTCCTAGCTCTGTCCACCGAGAAGAACTAAAATCAACTTCATCTCAGCAGCAATGAGTATAACCAACACCCAAAGCTTGATTTTTTTAAATTAAAAAATATTCATTGGCTTTAGAGAGAGAGGGAGTTGGGAGGGGGGGACATTGATGCGAGAAACATGAATTGGTTGCCTCCCATATGTGCAAGGACAGAGAATAGAACCCGCAACCTAGGTACGTGCCCTGACCAGGAATCGAATCTCCAACCTTTCGTGTACAGGACAACGGCGCAAACTGAGCTGCAGTAGCCAGGACTTGATTTCTAAATACTATTTGCAAATAAAAGAAACTAGTATTCCTTGAAGAAATGTTCGAAACTAGGGCGGGAGCAGGAAAAATGCAAGATGAGCTTAGAACATCATGTGCTACTAACAAATAAAGAATTCTTCAAAAGAGGCTGGGGGTGGGGGCAGGGAGTAATGGGGAGTTGCTACTCAATGGGTATAAAGTTTTAATTAGGTAAGACGAGTAAGTTATAGGGGTCTGCTGCACAATATTGTGCCCATAGTTAACAATACTGTATTGTATACTTCAAAATCTCTCACAATAAAATAAAAACTTAAAAATGATGAGGATACGTTCAAAGGCCATAGGGGCCAAATCTATGACAATCTGAGTAATAGAATAACAATAGTAATGGATTTTGACTCAGAAAAAAATATCTGGTTCAGTAGCAGAATGCTCTCTCCCCACCCTGCCAGGATCACAGGCTTTATGGTTCAGTAGAAGGGACAGACATAAATATACAAAAAAAGGTACCACATAGGTCTCAGCAATGGTTTCTATGGAGGGCAAAGGCAACACAGGAAGGAAGTGGTCAGCTGTACACCGCAGAGTCAGGGAAAGGTTCATAGAGTGTGTTGAAGCCATTAGTTTGTTTGTGTGTGTGTGTTTTTTTAAATGGGAATTCATTAGGGTGACACTGGTTAATAAAATTATATAGGTTTCAGGTGTATACTTCTATAATACCTCATCTGTATACTGTACTGTGTGTTCACCACCCCAAGTCAAATCTCCTTCCAACAGTAACTGCCTATTTTCAGGACTTGTGGATAGGTGACGTTGGCTTTTCTTTTTTTTTAAATTGTCATATAATTGACATATAACATTGTATAAGTTAAAGGTGTACATGTTGGTTCAATACATTTTTATATTGCAACTGATTACTAGCATGATGTTAGCTAATTCCTCTGTCATATTACATAATTATCAACATTTAAGATCAAGAGTCTTAGCAACTTTGAAGTATATAGTATAATGTAATTAATTACAATTACCATGCTGTATAGAAACCTCCAGAATTTATTCATCTTCCAGTGGCAAGTCTGTACCCTTAAATAATATCACCCTATTTTCCCTTTGCCCCAGCCTCTGGTAACCATCAGAATGCTCTTTTCAAATGAAATTACACAAAGCCAAGTTGTACGGTCTGGAGATATCCAAAACACCGTTTCAATCAAGTTATCAAAGTCAATACTGTCAGAAATGAAACATATTGACAACCTGTGCCAAAAATACATAACCTGAATCTAACAATAAGCAAATGTTAGACAAACTCAAATTGAGGGTGATTCTATAAACCACTGGCAAAACTCCAATCTGGTACATAGGCTTGTTAATAAATGTGCCAGTTAGTATCAGTTTACTAATCTTGATAACTGTGTTGTGGGTTATCTAGTTTTAACAGGTGGCAAAACTGAAAGAATATATAAGAATTATTTCCAGTAATTTTGCAACTTCTTTAAAGTCAGAAATTATGTTAAAATGAAAAGTGAAAAAAAAAAAAACTATACCGAACATTAATATACAACAGGAGATCAATTTCTGGGCTACCTTGGCTAAAAATGATTTGCATAGTTTAGACTAGTTCCTTCACCTTCATGTATGACAGGTTCATTATATGTAAAATGAGTGCTATAAATTATATTCATAGATTACAAATTGTGCTCTGGGCAGAACAGGAAGGTTGAGCAAGTACACAGCCCTGGACCCATCAGCCTTTAGTCAATGCAATCCTGCTTCTATCTGCTGCTATCTATGTAATTTCATTTGAAAAGAGAATACTGAAAAGAATACGAATAGAGGACTCATGGGTATGGACAATGGGGAAACAACTGTAGGAGTCGGGGCGGGGGGAGGATGGGATTGGGGTGAGCCATGGGGAAAAAAGCAAGACAACTGTAACTGAACAAAAAAAAAAAAAGAAAAAGAAAAAGAGTAGTTTAGAACACTGTTCAGAATAAAAAGGGAACCTACTATTGATAGATGATACAATATGGATGAAACTAAAAAACATGCTAAACGAAATAGGCCAGATAGGTAGACACAAAAGAGTACCTATAATTCTATTTAGTTCTCATACAGGCATACTAATGTGTATATTGCATAAATTATATCTAAATTTACATATCATATGCTATATGTTACAATATTATATATGTTAATATAAATCAGATTAATCATTGTTTGGGTCAGGGCTGGAGGAGAATGGGGAGGAGCACATGGTAACTTTCTGGGATGGTGGAAATTTCTAGTTTTGATTGGGGTGGTAGTTACATGAATGTACACATTTGTCAAAATAGAACTGTACACTTTTTTATCCTCACCTGAAGACATTTTTTCATTGCTTTTAGAAAGAGATGAGAGGGAGAAGGAGAGAGAGGAACACTGATCATCTGCCTCCCATATGCATCCCACCTCAGCAGGTTGGGGTGGGGGTGTTGAACCTGCAACCTAGGTATGTGCCCTGACCGGGATCAAACCCACAACCTTTTGGTTTACAGGACAACACTCCAACCAACTGAGCCACACTGGCCAGGGCAGAACTGTACGCTTTTAAGGGGTATATTTTATTGTATTTCAACTATACTTCATGAAAGCTGACTTAAATTTCATCTCAAATCTCTTGCGTTAAAAGGAATTTCTGGCTTCTGATTCTATAAATAGATCTCTGTTTTAATGACCACACATTTCAGTATGAGGACAGCAAAAGGAACATGAGAAAAGGAGGAAAAACACTATGATTAACCTGAGCCCATGCTGGATTAAGTAGTCCTAAGGTAAAAGAATTGCAAATATTTGATCACATACCTTATAGAAGAAATATTGTACAAGGTGTGCTATTCTCACATAATACAGATGTCCATGAGCCAATAGCAGTTTCTTTAAATGTTTAAACTTTGGAACAGAATAATCACTATTCCTGGCTGCTTGGCGACCTTCTTTGCCTTTAATACCTAAAAAAAGAAAATCTCTATAGGGTATTTTATTGAATAAGCAAGACACAGATTTGTTATTTTCATATTTTTAACCAGCTTACATGTTATAGTTCAAATGTACAGTTTAGGTTAGTTTTATTTTTAACCAAAAAGTGCTTTCTTTAACAATGACAATGAGACAGCAATAAATGGTAAAACTAAGTTTAATTGGTAATTACCTATTTATAACACAATATACAATTAAACAGAATCATTATTTTAATCATTATAAGGCAAAAATTATCTTGAGAAAAAATTAAATCTGGAAATTAGTTGAAGGTCACTGAGTGCTTAATTGTGCATGGCACAAGTCCAGGTGCAATGTTAAAGCAACCCACAGACCTGGGGTCTGTGGTCTAGGAGCTCAGAACTGAGAAGATGCAACAAAATGGTCAAGTTCTTTCACTGAATGAAAGTCTCAGTAGTAGCCCAAGTTTCTATGGGCTCGGGCAGCTTTAGGCCACTTCCACACTGGATAACCAATGAGTAGAACTAAGAGTTCCACACAACATAGGGTTACTTCCAAATGAAAAGAATTTGGGGGTTTGAGAATCCAAACTGCAGTACAATAATTCACAAGACAGTAATTCCATTATTTCTCCCCATTCAAAAAAAGAACTTGCTGGGGTGTTAGGATGGCTGCCTACCCAGCAGCCTAACTGAGGGGTGGGGTGGGGAATGGGACAGGTTGTACAGAAGCTGTTGTTACATGCCAACATATTAATTCACCACTACAGCCCAAACTACCCATAAACATCACCATGTGGAAAACCAGCCAAGCAATGATCACTTCTTAATACTAAACTGCTAAGAATCTCAAAAGATATAGTGCAGCAACATAATCAGGAAATCTGTCCAGGAACAGAAAAACGATACAATTTCATGCGCGCTGTCAAAGTGAGAGCTAAATGATCAATTGTGCTGCCAGTAGGTTTGGGAAATTCACTTTACTTGGCTCATATGAAAAGATCCTCAACTTTGTATTGCTACATTCCTCCCACGGGTAGATCGGTCTTTGGGGTAGATATATTGCATGATCAAATGAGGATATTAATTCAATGAACAATTATCATTCCCAAATTAGAATTCAGGATGAGCAACCAAAACAATCTCTCTAGAATATAAAACTACTCTACCTAAAAGCAATACTGATACCTTATAGCTGCCATCTTATTAGATGTTTCTTACCTATTCCCACATGGGATTCCAAGATCATACTAACATCATTGGCACCATCACCTATCGACAGTGTTATTGGGCTGCCTTTTAAATTCTTCACCATTCTGACAATCTAAACATTAAACACAAAAGAGGCATAGAAAAGGTCAAAGTCGAATGTGAGATTGTACTACATTACGGTAGATGCCTCATTCACGCTTGTAAATGGAGGCCTTTGCAAACAGAAAGGGAGTTTGTGCATATATGTATAATAGTCTCAATTCTCAGAGGCAGAAGAACACAGCTTTTCAAAATATAATACCAGTGCCCACTTGTTTCTGATTCTGTGAATGTATGAACTGTCAAAACCCCCTGCCCCTTATCTATATTAAAGGCCAACATGCTTCCCTCTTTTTCATTGCTTCATGTGTCCTTTCAGATCAGGTGTTGAATGTATGACAGTGGAGACCAGAAAGCTGATTTGGGGTACTATGCATAGGGCTACCAGAGCAAAAGTGGGAAGTGACAGAACAAAGTTTCGGGGAACCTCTTCCTCTCCCCTCTCTGCTGACACTCCCACTCCCCTTTGGTGTACTCTAAACCTTATTCTCAGTAACTTATCTAATGGGAAATTATTGCACACATGTAGCTGCCAACTAAAGTTCTCCCACTGCCCAGTATTATTCTATCTCTCCTATAGGTAGCATAGGTAACCGCGTTTTAAAAGTGGACATCTTAAACGTGGTGAGATTTGCAGAAAGTATCTGAGATATGGATGTGTTAAAAGCCTGTCACTATTCCTTGAGCGTCTCTTCAAGGTGTTGACACAGTGTAGCTCCATGTTCTGTTCATGGTAGGTACTGAATAAAATAAATCTTCTGGCGGAGTTACTTGTGGGAAGTTTACTGGGTAAGCAGCTGCTCTCCTACTGTGTTTTAGATAATGACTGTTTTATGTGTCAGCCCTCAAAACCCCTTGAAACCTAGCAGCTTTTAAAAGCTTATATAATCTAGTAGTTAAATGCCTTGTAAAAATTCTGTCCTCACAATTGCTTTCACCAGTTAATGTAAATAAAATCCATTTTAAACGCAACTGAAGTGATTAAAAATAGTTTATACAAGGCTAAGTCACCCCATAGTCTTTTCTTTAAACAAAATTCAGTCAGGTTTTATTTAGTACTAAATAACATACCCCAGAACCCACATCCAACTCAACTGAACAAAAAAAGGATGGTACTATGAAATGCCAGCTTTCCTCCCATCCCTCCTCTCATCTGAGTTCTTTTAAAAAACTTTATAGGACTGTCAGAAATAATCTATGAGCCCTAGACAAAGTTAGAGAATCCACACTAAATTGTTTTTTTATTGGCTACAATACTGCTTAAAATAATTGTACTTGTTATACCACGTGCAGTAATGACTTGCTCCTCGAGCAAGAAAAACTATAGCCAGGAAAGGTCTAAGGAAGACAATGAAAATTACCCTTCTGCATGAACATATAGATTAGAAAGATTAAAGCTTGTCCTCTCAAACATAAAAGGATACATGATCATGGACTATAAAATAATAAAAGATTTAGAGAGATAAAACTTTTTTTTTAACTGAGCCCCAGGTCACCTGGATTAAGAATTTCTCTTGAATCTCTAGGATAGCTTCATGAAAAAGAAATCAATTTACCAAAAGCTGTTTATTGATTAACTATAAATGCATATAATTCAATGTGCAAAACAATACAAAATACAAAAACCGATACAAGGCTTGGTCACACAGCTCAAAAAGCATATGATGAAGTAGTAGAGATAGAGAATGAATACAAGAATATCAGATAATTAGGTTAACAATACAAGATAATGATATGCAATAATCTGTTCAAAAGAATATATAACACTGTCATCTAAGTTGTCCACATAAGAAGGCCTATGAACTCAGAGAAGGAAGAGGACACTATATGCCACAGTGATCAGAAATAATTTTACAGAAGAGTGTTTTTTATTCAAATCATAAAAGACTGTTAAGGTTTGCATGGATGGAGGAAAGGGGGTTGGAGGAATATTCCAAAGAAAGAAATGCCATGTTCTAAGACATACAGTAGGTAAGTACAGCATACGCTCAGAAAATATAGCTGGCTTGAACAGATCAATGAGTTTTCATATAATGGGAATGGGCAGGTATACCTGGGGCTAGATCAACAGGAAATGATATTCTGAAAGTGACAGGCAGCAAGGTACAAGAGGAATGGGAAGAAAAAGGAAGACTACAGGCAAAGAGAAGTTAGGTGGCTAGTTATTGGTGCCGTTAATTAACTGTTAAAGGCCTAGACCCGGAAAGTGATGGAGCAAAAGGAATGCATGGAAAAGACAAAAGGTGGGCTAGAAAACATAGAATTCAGTGACTGAGATCACGTGGTAGGGTTAAAGCACAGGGGGAAGTCAACGGAGATTTCAAGGTTCTGAATCTAGAAACATGGAAGTACAGTGAGCTCTGTAACAGATGTAGAAAAAGACAAGGAAAATGACAGTTGGGCTCTCCAGAGAAGGCTGAGTTGAGGTGATAATGGCATACCCAATAAGATGTGTTCAGTAACAAGCTACGGAAGTAAGGTATAAGCCCAAAGATCTGGATTGTAGAAGTGACTTGAAAATCACCTATATGGCCACGACAGATGAGTAGGTGATAGCCTAGAAGAGACTATAGTGAGAGGAATAAAACAGACTGAGGACTGCAGCACAGGGGGCTCCACATTCTGGGCGGGAGAAGCAGCATGGGGTCAGGAATTCAGACACCAGCCTGAGCAATGGAGTAGTTAAAACCTGGGGAAGCACCTTGAGCAACAATGACTGGGGTGGGGAGGGATATTGCCTCTGACTAAAGGGATAGATTTCTATGGATCCAGTTCTGGTAGGATGTGCTTCCCCAGCTGATGCTAACCAGGGTTCTAAAGGTTGAACAAAAAAGAGCAGCTGACTGTGGTGGAGATTGTGAGAAGAAAGTAGATAAGAGACAATGCCCTGAATTAGGATGGGCTGCTTGGGTGTGTGCACACGTGTGCATGCATGTGTGAGGCAGGGGGTGGCTTATGTATAAAGGAGAACCCAAAAACACAGTCACCCCATGGATGTAGAGCAAGCAGTTAAAAGAATCTGAAGAAGCAAGGCTAATACATATGAAAGAATATTCCACAGTGTATACAGCAGTGAAAAACTGTGTAACTGAGACTCTAAAGTTCCTTGGACTCAGTGAGTACAAGGAGGCAAAGTGAAGCAGATCAATGTGGGCTGGAGGAGCTGAAAAAGACAGCACATGGGAAGTGGCCTTTGAGCTGGGTTTTATTACGAGTATAATTTTTGTTAGGCCAAGAGGAATTCCCTGGGAATTCCAGATGAGGAAGTGATGTAAGAAAAGCTTGGAAGTTGGCATGTGGAAAGGACACAAAGGGAGAACAATTCACACTGGATATGGGAGTTACAGTGGACACAAAGTATGCAGACACACATTTAGGCCCAACAGGGTGAGCCCAGAGTGCCACACTGAGTCATCTGTCCCTCATCCTGAGGGACTAGGAAATTACTAAAAGTGCCTGAGCAAGATTATGACGAGAGAAGTCGTGTTTTAACAAGATTAATTCGGGAGCATGGGAAAAGAGATTAAAGGAGGAATTGTGAAAGCAAGGAAACCAAATCAAATAGTCTCTGTGTCAAGTCATAAGGGCTTGGACTGGGCTGGAGGTAAAAGGTTTAAAAAGATGGCATCAAAATGACCACTATGACAAAAGGTAGAACCAATAGGACATGGTGACTGACTATACATGGAGTGAAGAAGAGCAGGGTCATAAGTACTGGAGACTTAGCAAAAGAAAAATGGCACTGGTAATAGGAATAATGAAGACATAAACTGGCCTGAAGGACAAAATTGTAGGATCTGTTTAGAACACTAGAATTTAATGTGACAGTGGGGAATCCATATGGAGCTCTCTAGCAGGCAGCTAGAAATATGAGACTTAATGAAAAGAAAGTCAAGACCAAGAAAACTGGTAATTAGGGAGAAGACAGAGGATGAAACAAAATAAAAAGGCAATGGATCACTAGGTGGGGGGGAAAGGGAGGCCTGTGGACCATGATGTAAACCAAGAAAGGAGAGTTTTAAGGAGCATGTAATTGACAATGCCAACTGCAGTGGAGAATTGAGGAGGAGAATGGAAGACAGAATGATGGATTTGGCAAGGAGGCCATTGCTGTCCTCCAGGTGATCCAACAGAGTAAGATGAAAAGAAAGAACTCATGGGACTAGGGGAGGCAGCAGGCACCAAATATTCATGAGCGAAGTTTGGAAGGCGAGGAGCTGGGCAGCCACCTTGAGGGAACAAAAAGGTGAAGCATAGGTTTAATTCAAATTGCTAGGAAGACTCCTGGCTTTGACCACAAAGAGGATGAAGCCAGGGAAGATGCAATAAAGTAATAATGGCCCTTTGAAGAAGAAACAAATTGAAAGTGGACATTTGCACATCTGTAATAGAACTCCCCAGAATGGAATATCAACTAATATCCAGTTACCTGTGCTTTCTGTAATGGTGCCATCCGGCAGCAGAGCACTGCAGTGCACTTCATACAAATCTGTAGGAAAATGCTTTTGTAATTGTTAGAACCGGAGTCTTGACTAGAATTTAATATGAGTGACAATGTGGAGCCATCGATGATCAATCCATATTCTTGATGTTCTGTCCACGCTCTGAAAAAGAAAAACAATGCTGTGTTTGAATCCATTACACAATTGTATTTAGGAGCCTGATTTTGTTTAAACTACAAAGAGAAGGATCGCACATAATAGTCATCATCAATTTGCTTCCTAAACCTATAAATTCTAAAGAAGCAACTGTCTCAATTAACGGCACAACAGAGACTTTTCATCACAGGTTTGAGACTCAAGCTGCCTATACTGATGACATGAAGTTCTAAAAGGTGTAAAAATAATGAACAATTAGCAGTCAGTCTCTGTATAAGAAACTGAAAGTGAGCCCTGGCCGGTGTGGCTCAGCTGGTTGGAGCGTTGTCCCGTAACCGAAGGGTTACAGGTTTGATTCCTGGTCTGGCCTTGGAAGACAGCCAATTGATGCTTCTCTCTCTCATGGATGTTTCTCTCTCTCCCTTCCTCTCTAAAAGCAACAACAACAACAATAAAATGTCCTCAGGTGAAAAAACTTTTTTAAAAAAAGTCCATTAAAAAAAAAGAAACTGGAGGCAAATTTTGGAAATTACAGATCAGTCAAACTCTGATATAAATACAACTCATTAGTCAGTCTAAAAACTCCTTAACAGTAGAAGGAAAAGACAAAATGGCTTTGGGGTATACAGTCACAGAATACCTTTTCCTAATATTTTTTCCTGAATGACATAAACTATCAGTAGACCTGGCTTCTCAAATAAGATGGAGTACCTAAAATATATGGTGTTCATTAAAAAATACCATCCAGTGATACATGTTCCTTAAATAAGTATGATTTTATACTAGGTTAGTGGTTCTCAACCGTAGCCTCCTGGCTTTGGATATCAACTAATATCCAGTTACCTGTGCTTTCTGTAATGGTGCCATCCGGCAGCAGTAGCCTTCCCATTAGAATCATCTGAGCAGTTTTAAAAAATTGCCTATGCCCCAGGTCTATCCCCAGACAAATTAAATCAGTGTCTTAGGAAGGAATCAGTTATACATAGGTATGCTTCAAAAAGCTCTGTAGGTGATTCTCATGTATTAGCCAGGACTAAGAGGTATTAGGTGCCAGGAAAGACAAATGTAACCAGTGCCAAGTATTTAAGAAAGATACATGAGGGAAAATTTGAAACTGAGAAAATTATACCAATTAACATGTCACTTTTTTACAATGAAAAAAAAAGCAGTTAGTCAATATTAGCTCAGGAAATCTGGGGTGCCATTTGAGAACCAATGCAGTGAAAATCTTAGACACAGCTTGAGCTCATCATTATAGATTCATTTGTCTAACTTGATGGTTCTCAAAGTTTAATGTTTAAAGGAATCTTGTTTAAATTTCTGGGACTCATAGATTCGGATTCAGTAGGTTTTGGGTGGGATATGAAATTTTGTATTTCTAATAAGCTTCTGGTAATAATGGAGCTGCTGTTGTAGGGACTAAACTTTGAGTAGTGAGAGCTTAATAAGCCTCATCTATCTGTTATTCCATATCTCTTGGGCGTATACTGCTAACACCATAACATTTTGTACTTATCCATATTTTGCTTCATAGTTTTATGACCATATTTTTCACTAATTAAAGAAATTGTCATTCATGTGTTCTCCTTCTTTGCTCCCCTATTCACAGAGCTAACTTAATGTACAGAAAACAGTGGCTCAATGATCAATATTGTAAACATTAACTACAACTAGGCTATGTAGAAGAACGCAAAGAATTGTTAACTAATCTTGGAGAACAGGAAATCTCCTTGTGATGACCGATAGTCTATCATATAGACTATCATATCACATATCTATATGATAGACTATATCCAACCAAATAAGATATTAAATAGTCAATATCCAGTGATTGGCACAATAAATACACAGGAAGAACAGTGGGTTCTTTGTGAGGTATAATATCTGAAATGGAACTTCAAAGATAGGGCAGAAATTGGTGGGGGGAGAGAATGTATGCTGTGGTGCACTAGGAAAGCAAGTTGAAAATGTCACTTGAGGCCTTGGATGCAAACTGATTCTGTGGGTAATGGAGAACCACTAAAGGTTTCCAAGCAGAAGCATGATACAGTCAGCACTTTACATTAAAGGCACATTTGTCTGGCAGAGGGGCTAAAGGGATTTGAGGCTTGAGTTGCTACAAATCTGACGTGGAGCACTAGTGGTGAAACTGAGAACATGAATAAGGCTCAGTAGCCGGTCTGAAGTGGTACAGACAAGGGTGCAGACGCTGGCAACGGTGATTCTAGGTCTGACACCTATGTAAGCTGGGAAAAAACTGCATCCACCCAACTCTAAACAGATGAGCTAGGAAGAGGGAATGTTCTGAGCTGGTGAGTTAAGTTTTTCATAAGCCCTGGCTTTTATAAAAGTACCCCAAGAGCTGCTGAATGGTGCTATGGACTGAGCTGTGTCTCCCACCAAGTCCCATCTTGAAGCCCATACTCCCAATGTGATGATGGCATTTGAAGATGAAGCCTTTGGGAGATACTTAGGCTTAAATGAAGTCATGAGGGTGAGGCCTTTATGATAGTATCAGTGCTCTTATAAGAGAAATTGGCACCAGAGCTTCCTCTCTCTCTGCAATGTGAGAGCGCAGTGAGAAGGCTGCCTTCTGCAAGCGAGAAAGGCGAACCACGCAAGATGTGAGAAATCAGTTTCCACTGTTTAAGCCACCCAGTGGTAGCCTGAGCAGACCAAGATAAATGGAAAAGTCAAATGCATGTAATTTGGACTGTCTTTATAAGTATCACTTGGCTAAAGAAAGGAAACATCAATCACAGGCAATTAATAAAAACCTGTTTATTCTCACGGATGCCCAAATACCAGAAGAACAACAGCTGTTTTAGAACTGGTCATAACCTCATAAATGTGGGCTACTCATTTTTAAAGTTGGTTTAAACACTAAAGATGAGAAGGCGGATATTGTTAAAGATACAGCATGGGCTCTGGAATTGGATAATCTTGTTCTGCCCCTTATTAGCTTTGTTGTCTTGAATTAAGTAATTTCATCTCTCTCAGCCTCAGTTTCCCTACCTGTAAAACGAAGAAAATAAGACTGCTTTACTGGGTTGTAGTGAAGATTAAATGAGAATAATTAAATAAAGTGGTTAACATTGTTCCTGGAGCAGAGAGCATGCTCAAGACATGAACAACAGTATTATCTCGGGGCAGAGGGTCTTTGAATTTAGTGCAGGCACATCCTGTGGCATTTCTGAAGAGGAAATAGATTTGCTTATGGCCAAGGTAAATTCTAGTAGTTGGTTTAGATAAGACTAAGCCTTGGTCAGTGATACATACAGAAAAAATATATCACTGAATCATTGTGGGTCAGTGGCTTTCCTTGAGACCCTTAAGTTCCACAAGTTCCTCTTAAGGAGCTAGTTAAAGCAGAGTTGAAGTGTCTATGTTGACAAGAATTTGGTTCCCTTGGGAATTCTGGGGCATGAAAATCCACACAGAAAATGACTCCAGGGTCTCAAAATACATGGAAACTATTACAAAGACCAGTTCTATTACATTCAGTTTAAGAGACTGTGAAAAGAAGTATTTTTTCTTAACATGGACCAGGCCAGAATATCAATGCTAAATACCAGACCATAAACACTGAGAAACTGAACTAGGTCCCTAGACCTTGACAGGTGCAGTGTTTTATTTCCAATTAAAGGAGAGTTAGAAAGTGCCGAATAATATCAACTGGGCCGTTAGCCACATCCTCAGGGAAAGTTTTAAGTTACAAGGATAAAATACCTGCAAACAAAGAATAATAAAAAATGGAGCCTTCTGCACAAGCAGCTGTGATTTACATCTGTACTGATGTCTAAATATAAGAAACAAATGTACTTTCTTACTTTTTAAGACTTCTAGTACTTTTAGGAAATTCATGCACCAACTTCCTATGATATTCTCTCAACAATTCATGTAATCGGTCTTCTTTCCTTTCACTCTCTTCAACGGTTTTTGTGGTCAGTTCCAAGAGCTCAGTGCTGGTTTGGAAAAGGCGGCAGGCATAGCAGGTAGATTTGGCTGTCTCCATCTTATCCCCAGTAAGCACCCAGACTTTCAGACCTGCTGCATGCAGAGCTTCAATGGTCTCAGCTGCTTGATCTTGTAGCCTGGGAACACAAGGGAAATCTTGTTAGTCTCAAAAACTCCCCACAGCCCTGGCTGGTGTGGCTCAGTGGACTGAGTGCTGGCCTGTGAACCACAGCACTGATGGTTCGATTCCTTGGTCGGGGTGTGTGCCTGGATTGCAGGTCAGGTCCTCAGCGGAGGGTGCTCGAGAGGCAACCGCACATTGATGTTTCTCTCTCTCTTGCCCTCTTTCTAAAAATAAATAAAATTTTAAAAACCCCTCCCCACAGAGATTCTGCAAGGCTTGTTAAAGAGAGTATTTTTGCAATTCACAGCATTTCTAGAGTCCAGGCATGTTATCGGAGTTAGTTTTCTTATATATCTTCCTACTCTAAGTGTGTTCTCACTGGCATAGTTTTACTTACTAAAGCAAATTTCAAACAATGAGGTTTGGAAAAATTCATGACATCTCTTGATATAATTGGTACCCTATGGCAGAATTGAGAATCATCATTCTTAGCTAAAATGTTCAGAAACTCACCAAGCATTCTTATTCATTGTCATTTTAGCATTATTACATTGTATTTTATATCTCACCACGCAAATACTTAACATGGTTCAAAACAGGAAAGGCCAAAGACATTCTAACGAGATATTGAGGGAAGTTAGTGAATCACATCCCTGAGCAGCTTTAAGAATAGGAAAGCCAACCATCCTGAAAGAGAACTGAAGCATAAATCTGAAAGGCAGAGACATAAGGAGAATGATACTTTCTTTGAGTTTCTTTTGGCAAGAGAATAAAAATGAAATTAGACTAAATGAATTTCAGTAGTTTCCACTGTGGCTGAATATATGTTTGTAACTTTTTGTTTGGTAAATCTCACAATTTGCGCTTGTAATTTATAAAAAAGAACTCCTAAAATATTAAAAGTCTAAAACTTTCAGGAATATCAATGCTGGAACCCTACAATCACGTCTGTCAGAGCTCAACCTATTAGTTAAGAAAATCTTTTTAAAGTATGCAAAAACAAGCTCTAGTCTGTTAAACCAGGTTAGAATAAGCTCTCATGTTACTTGCTCTACTTTGAATTTCCTTTCGGCTCACCTCTGTCAAAATTTTACCTATTCTACCAGGCACCAGCTCAGCTCAAATGATGCCTCCATCACAAAGCTCCCTACACATAATAAGACTATTTCATAAATATCCACATATTTATGGATGGCTTAGTAAATATTCAAAAGACCTTAGAGATGACCAATTCATTCTTCTGAGCCACAAATATTTAACTTAAAAACCATTCCCACAAACAGCTCAAAATCTGGTGCGTAGATAATGCAAAATCAAAGATTTCCAAACTGGAGATTAAATTACCAATCTGAAAAGATACCACCCTAAATGACTGGTCATTCAAATAACAAGAATATCATTTTTTGGTTACTTGTCTTCCACTGCAGTGGCTCCAATTAAATTCATGTTTCTCTCAATATCATCAAAAGTCTTTTCCATTTTTTCTTCTCTGTCTTGTAAGGCCATTTTTGCATCTATGAGCTGTCTGTCGATTCTTTCATACTCATCTGGAGCAATTTCTTTGAAGGCTACACAAAGTGTACGATACCCATCCTAGATGCAAAATAGGAGACCTCTAGTTATCCAAATAATAATAGAAAAAAAAAACGCTCTGTTTAAATACTCTTGCTTTCCCATACAAAAGAGAAATTCTGACAAATTTTTAGTAAAAAACAAAAAACAAAAACAAATTAAAACTATAAAGGTAGCATTCAATTAGGTTCAAAATAACAAAATAATTCTCTCTGGGGGTAAAAATAAAAGCAGAATGTAATACAAAGATTCTTGAAAGGTCTTTAAGGCTGTAAATTCTTAAAAGAAACTTGCTGTAGGATAATGTTTTATATTAAAATAAGAAAATCAATATTACTAAAGCCCCAAATCTAAAAACAGACCATAAAAATAAGCTAATATTCATATAAACAGATATTTGAATAGCAATCCCATAAACATAGTCGTCTCCATAATTTCTCTTTCTGTTTCTTCGGGGTAGAGGTGTAGGCTCACCATTGCATTTCGTTCCACGTGGGCTTTAGTTGGCTCAATTTCATGACTTTGCACCCTGGGGAAAACTGCTGAGTCTGCTCCTTTACAAAAGAGAAGTATCTCTCCTAAAATAAAGAACCAAAGTACTTGCCTTAGAATTTTAAGACTTATACTGGGGCTTTAATAACAGAATAACTATTAAGAGTGGATGCTTCCACCCAGCTGTTGTATGAGTATATCCTGAGCCTACCTTGCAATGCTCGGCCAAATGGAATGAGACATCTTGATCTTTTTTCTCTTTCAGGACAATATTCACCACCTCTTAAGACCAGCACAGACCCAAGTAATAACTCATAGTTTATGACATGCACCTCTGTTAAAATATACTTCCTTCTAGTGAGTCACAAAAGACTGTGCTTGTACCAAGTATCTCCATCTGAATGATCTTTGAAAATGTTGTCAATCAATCATGGTCTAAAGAGCATGTGTGGCATCTACAGGTATCAAGGACCAAACTCAATCTCAACCAAGATAAAATCATTTAAAATAACTATACAAATTAGCCTTTAAAACAGTGACTTGCTAGTTTTTACACGAAACTTGAGAATAGTTTGGTAGAATGGTAGTACAAGTATAGCTTTATATCAGTCCATGCAGCCCGGAAAGTAGTCACAGTTGAGCATTAAGAAGGAAACTTCATCCTTATAAGGCAAAATGCTGAGTTCAACAAGTTAAAAAAAAAGTATAGCTCTGAGGTCAAGGCCTTGGTTGATCATTTCCCCAGACATCTTACCCTTTGTAGTAGAATGTGTATGTGCATGTGCATAGGTAAAAACAGCCAGTATTTCAAATGTTCACTGTTTTTTTTTCATTTTCTCTCACATTCAATTTATTTAAAAGCCACAAAGCAAATTCCGCACTGACATAATGTAATAATGTTCCCTGTAGAGTTGGTATCTTCCCATTCTCACATTAAGGAATTTGCAAAAGATTTAATACTAAAAATCAAATTACTAAAAAATTAATCAAGGCTATTTTGGAAAAAATATTTGGAGACAGATGTAAACATACACATACACACATACACAGAGATACAGAGGCTTCTGAGAGCCAGCAAATGAAGCAGGAGTTCTCCCTACGAGTCCTTCTGAATTCAACCACAAAGCATCATGACTCCTTCCAAAGATACAGGGGAACCCTGGGATGATGGTACTGGTTCCCTTGCAAAAGGCAAGCTTCTTTACTCTGTCAAAGAGGCCAGAGTGCTGGGGTAAAATTACAATGCCCTTTCCCATTAGGCGAGCCCTTAGTTATATTTAGCTGACTGGCTTCCAGGAAATGTAAAGCAGTGGGGAATGAGGAAGGTCAGGGAGGGATAACTAGCAACTCTCTACACTCAAGAACTTCATGGCTCGTAATCACAAACCCCACAATTGTACTGGGCTGCTGCACGTAGACATTATTGGTGGTTGGTCAGTAGTACCCCAAAAGGAAGGTCACCCTTTCAGTTCCTGTTTGAACAACCAGGAGTGAGGAGTAGAGTTCAGTTTCCAAGAAAATGCATATGCTGTCATACCAGAGGTTCTGCCACTGACAATCTAGCAAGCTGAACAAATGTGCTTACTTACATAAATACATTAAGGTCTATACAAAAGCTATTGCTTTGCATGGTGTTAGGTAATCATATACTACTACTGAAATAATTTTCTTTCTTGAAACTGTCAACATATAAATCTAAAATGGAAAAAGAGAAAAAGCCAAGTTTTCAAAATACAGACCTGCTTGAGTCTTCACAATGACACTCATACGTCGGCGGACAGAATCAAAGTTTAAGGTGTGAAGAAGTTCATACCTTTATGAGAAGAAGAATGAGAAAAGTAAACTATCTAGAGCAAATTGGGAAAAATAAAACACTAGAGATCTATCTTAAGATATTCAAATATCTTAATGAACAGAACTCTCCTGTTTGGGTAAGGGGTGCTGGTTATGTGCAAAACTGGTCATTTCTGTTGCGTTTTTGAAATTTCTCAGCACCTAGAACATGCTGTCACAGGACACTATTCTCGGTAAGGGGTATCTGTATCCTTTCATTATAATACTTAAAATCCTAAGGAGAGAGTAACTACATAGGAATGGGGGACAAAGAGATGTCCCACCAAGCCATACCTGAAGAGGTCTAGAAATAGTCCCACCTGCCAATTATTTTAATCATCTATATAATGCCTATTATGTGCCAGGCACAGTGTTTGGTGTTGGAAAATAGAATCTGCAGGAATCTGCATGAAGCCCTTCCCTCAAAGGGCTCCCTGTATGATAAGAGAGTCAGAGGTAATGAGATGAGTACCTCCCAGCCTGCCAAATACTGTAATAAAGGAACTCACATGGGAAATGTTGGGGTACAGAGAACAAAGACATCTGAAGAAAGGCTTCCTGGAAATAGCTGTACCTGAGCTGTGTTCTCTAGAAGTGATGTGATGAAGAAAGGGTAGCATGGCATACTGAGTAGCGGGGAAAGCATGTGCAAAGGCACAGGGGCATGCTAGCGCATGGACCATGGGAAGGGGGATATAAAATAGTTCACTGAGGCTTAAAATCTAGTTGTTAGGGGAATAGTAAGAAAGGTAAGCAGAGGCTGGGAAATGAGAACACTGTGGGATTTTATCCTAAGAGCAATAGGAATTCATTGAAGAGCTTAAACAGTGGAATGATATGATCAGATTTGTGTGCGGATGGCTGAATTATATTAATCAAATGAAAGAATGCAAAGGGGTAAAAATAAGAGTTAGTTATTAACAAAATGTGAGGAACTGTTTTCTTGAAAATAAATAACTTGGATACAAGCATTTCACCTAAAAAATATTTATTACAAAGCTTGTTTTTGATGGGAGCAAAGAGGTCATCGATTTTGGGGTGTGTGTGTGTGTGTGTGTGATCTACATGTAGCATTTCATTTGGAGGTCATCAATTTTGGGAGGTGTGTGTGTGTGTGTGTGTGTGTGTGTGTGTGTGAGATCTACATGTAGCATTTCATTTGGAGGTCATCGATTGTGTGTGTGTGTGTGTGTGTGTGTGTGTGTGTGTGTGTGTGAGGTATCTACATGTAGCATTTCATTTGGTGTTGGCCAAGATGGGGGCACTGTTGTGAACTGGCTAGACTCTGAACTGATGCTGATTCTGGGCTCTTGGCAGTCAAAGAGCCCTCCTCTGGCTTCTGAGCATCTCTCCCCAAAGGTGCATATTCCCCAAGCACATCTACATGTATTACAGGTTTGTGAGATGGGTCTCATGAAAAGCTGCGGGCCAGAATGTGAGACAGATAATTAAAATTCAAGTTCAGATGAAATAATTAAAATTAATCACAGAGCCTAATTCAAATTTGCTATTAAGCCAAGGTGGCTTTGTTTGCTAGGGGGACACTGATGCATCAGAGAATTTGTCTGGAGGCTCAACCCTGAGCATCTAAAACAAGACAAAGCTTCTGATGTCAAAGCTGCTGTGACTGTCTGGGCTTGAGAAAAATTCCGGAGTAATTGGTTGGGTTCTGGACAGAAGTTTTCATGTATGTTCACTGATTTTTCTTGCATGTGCTGGAGGCCTGAAATGGTAGTTAAATTTCAGAAAGAAAGTCCAGGCAGACTCTCATTCATGCTACTGGACTCATATGTGAACCAAACTGGTATCCTTTTGACCTCAAATCTCGGTTTCTGCCATTCTATAAAAAATGTCTTTCTCCTCCTCCAACTATATTTACATAAAACTGAACTGGGAGAGCAGAGTTCTACACTTATAGATGCAATCAGTTTCCTCTGTTGCTCTTATGGAATTCAACTAACGTTGACTGTTGGGTTAACATGTGACAAACAAACACACAGTGCTACTTACTCTTCTATTTCTTTTCTTTGGTTCTCTACTCTCATATGGCCATTCACAGTTCCTAAAAATGTGAACCCATACCTGTCAAAAAAATAAAAAGACCATTGTATATCTCTAAAGAATGATTAATTTCCTTTGCACTGGGGTTACTTGTAATCTTTTATTGTTTTCTTCTCTTTCATATGAACTCAATCTACAACTGTATTTCCCTTTACTGGCTGAGATGATAACACAGAGCAAGTCAATGCCCAGTCATGAATTATAACCAAGAAAGAGGCAATTTGTAATTCCAATTCTGTGACTAACACACTGGGTGACCTTTTAGCTACTTAATTATCTTGGGCCTCCTGGGTAAAATGGGACTGTCTCCCCCCAAATTATGTCAAAATTGCTGGGAGCACTTCAGAAATAACGTGTTGTACAAAAAGTGGCCACTGTTATGATTTGCAAAATAAAACATGAACAGTTAGACTTCGGGCTGGAATGCATAAATAGTAATACAATTTGTACCCATGCATTACTATTTTCATTTTGCTCTTAATTGTCAGGGTTTGGGAATTTTCCATAAGCTTGCAGATAAAGGAGTCTGACTTTTAATTAAACAATAAGAATATTTACAAGATAAGGTTACTGAAGCAAACAGAGGAAAAAAAAATAACTCCTATCCTGTGATTTCACTTTTTCAGGACAAGTACAGGAAATGCCTTTATTTCACTCTTCGAAAATGCTGATGTATTTCTTTACAACTTCCCTTAGGGTTTTTAAAACAACTTTATTGAGGTATAACTGATATATGAAGAACTGCACATATTTAATGTGTGTGATCTGAGGAGTTTGGACACACGCAAACACCTGTGATATCATCACCACATTCAAGGTAAGGGACATATCTGACACCTCTCAAAGTTTCCTTGTGTCCCTTTGTGTTTTGTTGTTTGTGATAAAAACACTTAACATGAGATCTACACTTTTAACCAATTTTGAAGTGCTAAAATACAGTATTGTTAACTATAGGTACAACATTGTACAGCAGATCTCTAGAACTTACTCATCTACGATAGTGTAAGTGCTTACTTTGCAGCTCCTTTCACCAAAGCTATTTCATCTGGTGAAGAGGCCATATAGGTTAATTCAGCTGATTCTGTAGCTCCATCAACAGCATCATTTGTTTTAATTTCTACAGTATGGCATAAACACAAGGCACGCAGAAAGAGCTCTTCTCGATTCTGTTAAACGGTAACAAAAATAACTTATTTTCACTTTGATCACTTGGTAACTAGTCAGTGAACAGAGATATTAATGTGAGAGGAAGTTATAACCTCTGGCAAGTTGAGTTAGCAGAAATTTATAAATTCTTAATACTCAATTGTGCTATATATCCTCCTAGTACCTAATAGCATTCCTGGTTCTCAGCTAACATACCCTGGGGGCTGTGTTAATTCATTCAGGTTAGTGTAAGAGCAGCTAATACCAAAGCATTGACTTCTCCGTGGCCTAAAAGAGTCCATTCAGTATCTAATTCACAATCTGGCAGAAGCTCAGGCACAGGGAGACTCTGGTTCATTGAATGCCTAGACGCTCCTGGGACTTGAATGATTTTAATAGACATCATTCTTGGAGCAGCTCGTATTTTAAAGACAAAGCACAAAAATTTATGATCACACAGACAGGAAAGTGCAAGTTTTACCCAAATACAATCTCCCGTAATTCTCTCTACTTATAAATTCTACAACACTTGCCTACAAATTCTAGAGGTGTTAGTAAAACAAGAAAGGTAAAACGAGAGGACGAACAAATGGTTAGTCAAAGAGTCTATGTCATAGGCCCAAATTCTTCATTTCTACTATGCAGGGTTAATACATGCATACACAGATTGATTTCTGAAGGTAAAAATGGTAATGCAGAAAATGCCACCTTATCTGCTTTGTCAAAATATGTTAAGGGTCCATCAGTTTGAGAGAGTTCATCAGTATCCTGAGTTACATCCTTATACTTGTGCCCATCTATGCAGCATTCAATGAATTCCATGCTGTTTTCAGTGAGTGTTCCAGTTTTATCTGTAAATACATAGTCCACCTAAAAACAAGGACACAAACATACATTTTAACTTCATTCAGTGATTAGTTTTTAGTTGAGTGTAAGGCAGAGCAATTTCCGTATCCATAGAAGACACCTTTTCTAAGACTTCTTGTCAAATGTCAGGCAGTTACAGAGCCAATATTATCAAATGAATGAGAAATGAACGAGTATTTTTAAAGACACCAAAACAGTATCACATGTCTAAGGTAGATCTACTCAAATATAGAAGGTTAATAGGAAGAAAGAATGTGTCTGTTTTATCAAAGAACCTTTCAATTTAATAGGTATTCATTTTGATATAAAGAAGTTATATAAGAATAGTCAATTTTCCAACGGGGAAACAAGAACATACTAACCACTTATTTGATGTGCGCATGTGTGTGCACACATGCACACCCAAATATATACATATATTTGACAGGAACCTAAACTAACTGGGATATAATGAAACTTTTCCTTAAAAAGTAAAATATTCTATAAATATACTGGATTGAAGTAAAATGCATTGTTTCATATAATGTGTATAAGAGCTAGAAAATATAGATGGGACAGGGGAAATAATAATGTTAAGTGACTTGACCAAGAGACACAGTAACTCAATAACGATCAAAAACATAACTGAAATTTTTTTCATGTATTATATATATTTTCAGATACATCTCAGAAAAGTTTCCTAACTAAAAAAGCACAGTTTTACGATAGGCTAAAGTATAATAAAAGCACACTTTCATAAATAATGGAAAAACTAAGCTACAAAGTAAATTTTCCATGTAAAATAAGTCATTTTGAGCATTTCCATTTTATCTCAGTTTTTATCTCTTCTATTTATAACATCTGGCTTTTGGAAACCCACAATTTATCCTCCTTTTGGCAATTTATGCTTAAATAGTTAAAATTATGGGCTGACAGGAAAAAGCATAAGCCCAAGATTAAGGTTTCTATTATGTAAGGGAGAAAGAGATGAACTCCAGAAGTAGTTGCTTTCTAATTATTTTTCAAAGCTTTTTACATTAGCAGCAGTGGTACAAATATAGCATTCCAATCTTATTTTTTTAACCTCTTAGCCAGCCAAGTTTCAATTCTCTCTTTAAATTAATCCAAGTGGTTATTATTCATGTGTTGTTAGATTTTTTCCAGTTAAATGAAAGTCTTTGGGGCTTTTTCCTGATCAAAATTATTAACCTTCATTTTCCTCTAAAGGTTACCCTTGGTTGTTGCACCTTCTGTGCTAGGGTGAACATTAATTAACCCATTCAGAAATATTTTATGAGTGTCAAAGGTAGTAATTTTAAAAATAAAAAGTGCAGTTGTTTGCCCACATGGAATAGGTTGTATAGTATGGCTCTGCATACAATAAATCTCAAATGTATAGGCCAATAAACTATAACCTAATAGAGTA